>NQII01008477.1:20116-30626 GCA_002778355.1 Clitarchus hookeri | reverse complement strand
TTCAACCATTTTAATATGCTTCAAGCCCTTCAAGCAATTTTCCATTTATCTTCATTTTGGTTTTTTGCTTCCTATTTGCCATTCTAGTATATTATTCTGTAACCTATCTTATAAACACAGGTCCGTAAATTTCATGTAGATAATTAAAAAATAGTTCGTTTAGTTTCGGGTGTAGAAAATCTTCAAGCTACCGCTTCGTGCGATTGATTTCAACTGACAACAAGAAAGTACGTAATGTGATGAGCTTTTATATATCACCATTTCTCATGCAGGATACATCTTAGAAATGCAGATTAATCAGCTTCAGTCATGTCAGCAGCGAGTAATCAGGGATTTTAGCACAATGTATATTTTAAAGGGGGCGTGGAGAGCCGGAGAAGACTATCCTTTAGGAGATGAAGGGTTTCTTTCTGTGAAATTGTTTCGAGAACTACTATCATATTATTTCAGAAATTAAAACTTTTTAGTAATGGCTATTATGCAATTTATTTTATGTGTAATGAATTATGTGTGTGTATACAGTATGTATGCCAACTAGACCGACAAATTCGGGCATCTTATTCCATACAAAAATATAAAACTAAAACGTAAAAACGTATCGTTACATGTTGCCGCTCTGCGTCGCTTCCCTTGCCCCGTCCCGCTTACGCTTGCGAAGCACAGTACGTCAAGGGCATCACTGGTAATCCGAGGAGAGAGCGCAGTGACAAGGGGGACCGCTGTGTCGCTCAAACGCGTGCCGCGATAAGTCTATCGGGACTCGGGCCACTCTTATTCTTGAAATTATCGAATGTCGTCTGGAGTTATCGTCGCAAGAATGTTATGGTCATCGCCCCAACCTCAGCGCGACTCGGGGCGCGAGGAACTTTCTGTGTCGGGGAAGCTTGACCATATAAGCCGAGGCGTGCCTTCGAGTCGGGAGTCTAGCTAGAGTATTTAGCTTCGTACGGCTGTAAGTGTCAGGTGTGATGCCAGCGAAGCGACGGGCGGCGACAAAAGTGACCTGCGAGAGTGAAGTCTGCGAGAATCGGTACAGCGGAGAATGAGTCTGGCGGAACTATGGAACTGGATGTGTGACAGACATTTTGAATGATGGCAATATACATTACGTAGGTTTGAATATTTATAAATAATAGCGTGAACTAAGTGCCTGTAACCAATACGAAGGTAATAATGAAGACTTTAATTAGAATTGAGATTGACATTAAATACTGCGCTCACTGAGAATAACAAGTCTTAATAGTAGAGATATGTATTTTAATGCTGTAAACAATATATGCGCATATTTTTATAACATTATAAATTTTTAAAAAAATTAATTTAGTTCTGTTATTTTAACTAAGAACTCCATCCCTCACGAACTCGGATACGCCCCTCGCAACTTGCAACAGTATGTACTACTTTTCTCTTAAGTGATTATTAAGGGAGCTGTGCGCTCCAAAAGTCGAGTTTTTAAATGCCTGTAGTTAAAAAATACCAGAATGTTCTTGTGATTAAGTAACAAGTCGTTGAATAGTGATTTGTATAACGGAGATCACACCTCCTAAAACGCTGTTAGTAGTATCATCCTCCTCCAGATTATGAATCAGTCGGTCTAAATTAACAGAAAAGGTCGCCTTGTCGGAACACTCTCGGGTGAACCTTTTTTGAGAAATACATGCGGAAATATCAAACGAGAGGTGAGTGGCCTGACAGGTAGGCAACCCACAACACGGGATTGTGCAACTCCATTTGGCTGGCATATGACTGCAAGGTAGTGACGGCCTGATAGCAGTCGTCGTAAATACGGCGTGCAGTCAGTCGTGTGTCAGGCTTGTGGCTGAATTAACTAGGTTAGTGCACTTACTTATGTAAATCTATAAGTTTGTAATGTTTCAACGCAGTCGTTTACTACTGTATTATCTACATTGTGTTCGTTTTGCAGAAACAGTACGTTACCGGCTATTTACTAGTGTGTCCCCTTAGTAGTGCACAATTCATCAACGTGCCATTTTTGTTAATTCAACTCAACCGGACTCACGCCTAGCACACGAATATTTACACATTTAAAGTACAGTGAGCTCTATCCGTTTTTCATTCGCTTATCGTTAAGTTACACGTCATGTGTATTGTGTGTTGCATACGCGTTAGGCCATTCACCTTCTGTTTGAAATGTCCGCATAGATTTGTCAGAAACGGTTCACCTGGGAGTGTTCCGACAGGGTGATCTTTTCTCTTAATTGAGACGTGCTAATTTATAATTTGCCTTTACAAATAGTTTACAGCTTATTGTCGCTAAGCTTCATGCAATCGTAGCGTGGCAACCCTCATTTAATTGATGAATCGGGATGGTATTACCAACCACGTTTTCAGAGTTGTGTAAGTATAATGTCTGTGTTATTCAAATCGCTGTTCATCTACGCTACTTAATCGCAAGTACTATTTGATATTTTTAACTTAAAGCATTTCAATACGCGACTCGACATAGCTCCCTTGATAATCACACAAAAGAAAAGTGGTATATAAATTTTCGTCGTATACTTTCGTAAGGAATAACCTGCCGGTGTTTGTCGGGGTTTTTCACATACATCCTACATGTACATGAATATACATACGTGCGTACGTACACAGTATATATACGTTATACGTACATACATATATACGTATATAACATACGTACGCACGTATGTTTATACGTACGTACATAATATATATGTACATGCAGGGTGATTATTAACTACGGGTACAAACTCTGTGAGGTGATTCCCTATGCAAAATGAGATATAAAACGTTAAGCGACATATGTCCTACGGTACCGTAATTCGTAAGGGAGGTAGGTTCCCTTGAAAATCTATATTTCAAATTATTTCAATTCAAAATCAATAAAACCTACTTGAAATGAAATAACAATTCAGTGAATACTATTGCCTTGAATCGAGATCTGAAATCTGCGAACGGTTGTTGGATAATATAATCTCCATTCATTGAGAAAGCCATGTTATTAGCCAACAGATCTGTGTAACTCTTAATTATTTATCGCTTTTAATGACGTCATAATCATGTGTAAATTTGTGTACAGAAAAAAACATTGCATTGGTGTAACTCTCTTTGAGGCGAACGGTTGTCGAGTAGACAAAGTTCGTAAGGGTACCTGCCATGTACCCTTATAATCTCAAGTAAGTTTTATTATTTTGAATTAAAACCATTTGAAATATCGGTTTTCAGGGACAGCTACCTCCCTTACGAATTATTGTAGGACATATGTCGTATAACATTTTCTCTCTCATTTTGCATAGGGAGCGTTTTTACCTGTAGTTGAGGATCAACCTTTATATAGAGTTGAAAGGGACTGTTGCGCTACATGTATCGAATACATCTATTAGAACTTTATGTTAAATATCTTTCTATTTAATAGCTTTCTATTAAATATATTTCTATTAAATATCTAACATGTGATGATAGGTGCTATAGCCCATACTTTTCAAGGTGAAAGGTTTAGGAAACGAGTTTTTTCCTGTCTCGTATGTAGGGAACGAAGGAAATGTGGTGTATTGCATGTTTTCGTATGCTTCAAAATGAATCATATTAAAAGTTTTGTAATTTGGAATACAACTTTCGCAAGAGAACAAACGAAAAAACGGACGTCTTTACAGGTATACATTTCTGTTATATGCAAATAATTCACGCTATACGGATGGTTCTCGCATCTCATGAGTTGAAAAGCCATTTAAATTTAGATGTGTTCCAAATACCTACTCCACTCCACAGAAGGAGCATTTGAAAATGTAGTATTAATATCTGCTTCAAAGTAAGTGGTAAATAAACTGCAGCTTAGCTATAGGCTGTTCACGATTAGTTGAGTACTTTAGAAATTAACCTTTGAAAAATTCGCTTCCTACGTATGTATGTTTTAACGGGAAGTTGGTAACAAGGGGAAAGCAGTCCAATGCCTAACCGTTAAACTAAAAGTATTAGGTAAAAATTTGTGAATACCGAAATTATTTTCGTTTGCTTTCAATTTTTTTTTTTTTTTTTTTTTTTTTTGTTTATATGTAAGAAGTAACACGTTTGTAAATTATTAATTGATCAAATAATTTCACAGTTTAATTCGGCCAACCCATGAATAAAGTGACCAGACTATAGCAATGTTAATTTTGCATATGGTGGAAGAATACACAATCTGCATACAAGTATATCTTAAGCAGTGTTTCAAAATTGCTCAGTGTACCGCGAACAGCATATACATCGAGGAATGAGATCAGATCATACTTTCTTTCGTAGCGTTAATGTCACGTAACGTTCACACCAAAGTGTTTCGAGCAGATTCCCAGTATCCGAGCTGCTTATACATAATAGTCTGGTTTGAAGGTAATGACTTGGCGTAACCACAGGTAGGTAGATCATTAATATAACTACGTACTATATTGCTACATCTGAAGAGATTCTTGTCGACTTCATTTTCAGAGTGTAACTTGTTAATAGTAGCTTAACCAACAAAATATTCTGATCGTTGTATTGGCGGAAGTATCGATCGTTCACTCCCTCAACTACAGTTAGGAAATGGGCGAGTTCCCCGCGGAAGGTTTACAGTCGTTAAAACGGCTGTTCAAGTAGACGCGGAGCACTTGAGGGGGGGCCTTTCTATAGCTTGAATTTTATCAGCCGGCGGACGTGTTTGTAAACCAAGGGGCTTGTTGGGTTTGCGAGTGCCGTGGTGTAACTTGTTTATTTTCTTCATGTGGAGCGGAATGCGTGTTAGTGGTTGCTGGCGGGAAGCCAAACACTTCGAATGTGCTGCAGGTTATCCCGAATGAATGACTGCGCGCTTGTAAATGGTGTCGAGAGTTTTCAGCTGCGAGCCAGCATTTCCAAGGGGGTTGGGCNCGGGAATGGGATCCCAAGCAAGAGGGAAAGTACTGGCTCCGGTTCACTAAAGGTTGTGTTGGACGAGGCCCGGCGGCACGGTCGATATTCGCGCAAGATTCAGTCGCTTGTTCGCCTTTAGCGGTCGCCGCACCTGGGTAGTAACCGCAAAGGAAAAAAAAAAAAAACCTCGGGGAATTCTGTTAATTGCCCTAAATGCCATGAGAAAATTTCGTTTATACGGTAACAGAGCTGCGCAAAAGCTTAATTTTTTTTTGTCGTGTCGATTGCTTTTAAATTAATTACTGCAGTGCGAAAGTTGTTTTACCACGCCATCCAAGCTTTGTTCTTTCCTCAAGAAAGAACCAAATAAAACATTACTTAAAACTTTTTTCTTTCTGAGAAGTATTTCCGACAGTCCGAGATTGAACATAAGAATAAATTAGACGTGAATAAAGAATTTAAAGGCGCGAAAAGTAGGAAAAGAGAACAGAAATTAGTGAGGCACAAGATGAGAGCGGCGGATAAAACAAGGTGTACCCAGAGCAAAAGAACTAAAGGCAGAGAGTTAAAAGTGGGAGATATATCATTGTGGTTTTACCAGTTTTTGAGCTGTAAAATGTATTCAGCATTCATTATTGCCATTCATTTTTGACAAGGCGTCACTCACTGAGATGTTATAAATAATTGTAATATCTATGGAATGCCTTTATTTGTTTGCCATGTGGAATAAATGTGATTTAATTATTGATCATATTCTGAAAATGACTACAGGAGAGATAGTAGTACAAGAAGTCGAAATATAAGCATCTTTGAAATATAATTGTGTGATGTTATATACCTTTACAAAGTCACATTTTCAAAAATTAATCCAAAACTAAATAATGGCAAAAAAATATGTATATAAATCCAAGGTGGCATCCAGCTCTCCCCATTAAGGTAGTTGTAGAGTGGCTCCGAAAGTAGCACTATAGGCAATTCTCGGTTACTTCACACTTCCTTACTTCCAGGATATTCCTGCGTCTCTTGTAAATATAATTTAATCAAGTATAAAAATTACACCAAAGGGACAGAGCACCACATTCGTGTGCACTCAGTGTAATACAATTTTGCATAAGAACTATTTCTTACTTCACACCTATTTTCTCCCTGTTTGTTTTATTAATTTTAACTGTAAATTTATAGGTAGAATATAATTGAAAGTTTGATTTAACCAAAAATAATTTAGCCTTCTCTTACATTAACACAAGTATAACACGCTTGAGATACGCGGAATGTTTAGGAAACAACCAAACACGGTATACACTAAGTTATTTTTCAAAGGTTTGATTAAACGAGTGTGAAGAGACCGCCAGTAGACTATACACCCTACTGTACAANAACTAAGTTATTTTTCAAAGGTTTGATTAAACGAGTGTGAAGAGACCGCCAGTAGACTATACACCCTACTGTACAACATGCAGCGCTCATTAAAAAATATTACACACACTACCAAAATTGTCAGAACAGTACGATTTAAGATGCATATAAAGGAAGGCATACGTACACGGGTGACTGGAAATTCGACATGTTCCTTGAAAGTGATTACAATAGTGTCACTTTACAGTAAATTTTACCATGTGATACCCCGTCGGGAAAATACTAGTTGTCGAGATACATTATGTTTTTCAGTGGTTTAAATCATGTATAAAACCTCCTATTAGCAACCTAAAAATATTAATTGAGGAAAAACCGCCCATTTTATGGCACTTATTTTAATTTTTTCCGATAACTAACAAAGCAGTCCATTGTATGGCACTTAACGCACACATTACAAAAATTACATCCTTTTGTCATCAGCTATCCCACGATTTACAAATGTTGCTAGCAATCACTTTATGTTCGAAAAAAAAAGTGCATTTGAAGATAACGCCTTTCCTAAGAAGCTCGTCAGCTCCTGTTAGCGAGTCTCGCCGGACCTTGGGATCTTTCGTGCCCCTTCGTAAGTATTCGTGAACGCAGCCCAAGCTCGCCAACCAATTCAAATCAGTGAACTCTGTCAGATTCAACCATCGTCGAGTACGGACGTGTTCGTTGCTCTCTGTGATGACACGAGGACGTAATTTCTGTATTTTGTACGCTAAGGCCGTGACTGAATTCGCGCCAGGGGGTCCTCAATTGGCTTCGTGCCCTAGAAAAGTGCACCTAGGGCGCGATGTCAAATAATCGCTATCCTAATTCGCGGCTAGGGCACGAATGCACCCTAGAATATCCCCTTCAGCCAAGGGCACGTATCTTATGTCCTAGCTGTGTTCGCGGCTCCGCTCGCGTGGACTACAGAATTATTGTTTAGGTTTTTTTTTTTTTNACACACTTTCGCATTTATAATATTAGTTAGAATTTCTCGAAACAATTTCACAGAAAGAAACCCTTCATCTCCTAAAGGATAGTCTTCTCCGTTATCATTTTTACAAATGGAACGGATGTGCATAAAAATACCTGTTAAATATATTTGTAGACATTATTACAAATTCTTTATTCCATACAATCAAAGTAATTATTATGATGCCCTTACTCGATGAAAGGGCAGGTGGAGGGGGGAGGGAATTGCAAAATGTGCTTCCTAATGCATTCATAATGGCAATGCGTTTAAATTTTAATTTCAGTACTCTTATTTCATTTTTTTTATTTTTTATTTAAGTAAGTGATTTCTAGAAACATATTTTTCAGTGTCGCTAATTATAGGCTTTCTTCTCTCATATGCAACTTAAACCGTACTCTACTATTTTGGTAGTTTCTGCACTACTTTTTAATGAACTCTGCAGGTTGTACAATAAGGCGCAGTGCTCCGTTGGAAGCCATTCTACGTCTACCTTAAGGGCTCCGCCTGGCTGGCCAATGAAGTACGTTGCAGAGATTTGGTAGAAAACGCCTGACTCAAAAACAGTTGGATATTTTGTAGCGGTTTTTAAATACGAAACACATTTAAGAAACGTTTAGTATCCAAAGAACTAAAGGGATTATTTTTTGGGCGTGAAAATGGTTAAATCGGTTGTTTTCAGAGTAAATTTTAGGTGCTAAATTGTCAATGCAGAAACTTTAAGGTTGTCTTGAGACACACGTGATACCTTTGTTTTTATTAGCGTGTCGTTAAAATATAGGGTCGTCGCTTAAGTCACGTTCAGGCGAGTCGCCGACGGGAAAACAGCATGCCAGTAGATCGCTTGGCGTGTAGAGGCGATGATGCAAGCTGTGAGTAAGCAAGGGTCGGCCTTACAGCTCACGCGTTTCGAGGCCTATAACNCGATGATGCAAGCTGTGAGTAAGCAAGGGTCGGCCTTACAGCTCACGCGTTTCGAGGCCTATAACGGATCGACGTGATTTTTTGTACAGAGATAGTTGGAGGGCCGGGAAGTGGCATAGGCTGCTTTTTATCCCAAAAAATTTTCTCATTCCCTCAGCAAATGTTTTTAAGTAAAAATAGCGCTCTGGGTACAATACTACGTCAATGTAAGTTGTTAGTGTGGGACGAAAGCACAATGTCACACAAAAAAAAAGCGTTAGAGGCCCTAAACCGAACTCTACAGGATATACGAAACAATACAGACATTATGGGAGGAATGGTTGTATTACTGGATGGTGACTTCCGCCAAACTCTACCAGTGATTCAGAGGCGCACACCTGCAGATGAAATCAAAGCCAGTCTCAAGTCGTCAAGCTTATGGGCAAATGTCAAGAAATTCAGCTTGACGACAAATATGAGAGTGCCCCTCTACAATGACGTTGATACATGACATTATGCCGATACAGTATTAAAAATTGGTGATGGGCGGTTAGAAACAGATGCCGAGGGCTGTGTGTCACTAACGGGGGATTTTAGTAATTTGGTGCAGAGTGATACGGAACTGATTGCTAGCGTTTACCCAGATCTACAAAGAAATATAAATGACGACCAGTGTCTATGTAAAAGAGCTATTCTAGTACCAAAAAATGACATCGTTAGTGCTTTGTTCCGTGTTTATGATCAGTGTCTGTCTACTAATAAATACCGTTATTTCACCACGCGAGTGAAGCCGAGGTAAAAGCTAGTTATTTTATAATTGTACCAAATTTTCTTCAATTCTTACGCATTATATATAACATTTTCCTCGAATAAAAAACAATTTACACATTTTTTTTTTTAATAATTTGATGTCAAATACAAAATTCTTCTGTTTTGTTGCAGCCGTAATAACAAATACTAACTAANGTTTACCCAGATCTACAAAGAAATATAAATGACGACCAGTGTCTATGTAAAAGAGCTATTCTAGTACCAAAAAATGGCATCGTTAGTGCTTTGTTCCGTGTTTATGATCAGTGTCTGTCTACTAATAAATACCGTTATTTCACCACGCGAGTGAAGCCGAGGTAAAAGCTAGTTATTTTATAATTGTACCAAATTTTCTTCAATTCTTACGCATTATATATAACATTTTCCTCGAATAAAAAAAAATTTACACATATTTTTTTTTAATAATTTGATGTCAAATACAAAATTCTTCTGTTTTGTTGCAGCCGTAATAACAAATACTAACTAAGTTGTATAGATGAAAAAATTTACAAAGTAAAATAATCCCTTGGGCTACCGCGTGACACATATTTAAACACAAAATAAGAAGCCATATATATGAAAGAAAAAATTTAATATAAAATTTTTTTGCATATTTTTACTATTTTCCTGAAATGTATAAACGGGTATGTTTTCTGTACAGTCGTAGTTTGCGCGTTTAAGCGTATCTCAGCAAATAAATGTCCTTGGAATGCGATTTTTTGCCAGAAGAGATAATAAAACAATCATCGAAGACCGTGCAGTTTTGTTTTTAAAATATTAAGTTTATTCTAAGAGAAAAGAAATCGTGAAAATGGTCGAAAATCGCATTTTTAGAGCTCGCCTGCGAAAGTTTCCTTAATAGGCGGGAGAAAAATAAAACGGTACAGTCGTAGTTTAATATATGGGCTCTCATCGCGTGTAATAAAATCCCACTGTTACATATCTCATTTGCACAGGAAAGCGAACCAGTGGAAGCACTGTACGCAGGTTCAGCGCCTTGCGCGTAGGCGCTGGTCGCGCGTGTTGTTGACGCCNAAGCGAACCAGTGGAAGCACTGTACGCAGGTTCAGCGCCTTGCGCGTAGGCGCTGGTCGCGCGTGTTGTTGACGCCCGCATCGCCTGCCACAAACGCGAAAAAGAAAAAAAAAGAAAAAACTCTGGTCGATGTATTAAGGAATGACTTTTGACTCGATTGACAGAGTTCTGCGATTTCGGACTGTGCAAAACGTAGCGATNCCCCCTCCCGGATTCCACCGGTGGGTCCCAGTCCTGTTGACGGTGTCGGGTCTGGCGTGCCCGATCCCGGCGAGATGAGGTAACAGTTGAACACGCTACGGCTCGGCCACCGCGTCGGCGACCGCTCGCGCCTCCCTCTCGTGCCGAGCCTGCAGCCGCGACGGAACACGACTGGCGGCGAAGTAAAGTGGAAGAAGGACGTGTAGAAAGCAGACCGTTGTTTATCAACACGGCCGGCGCGCCTGCGACGTGTTTTCTATCGCCGTTTCTGATTTGCTCTCGGATATAGCTGTTTAACTGTTAATTTCGAATTTATTATTAGGCGGACCTTTCGTCCATAGCTCTAAGGTGTTTTAAATG
>NQII01008477.1:8930-19932 GCA_002778355.1 Clitarchus hookeri | reverse complement strand
TTTATGAATGAACTAAAGTGCGCTCCGTGTGTTAACGTTCGCCACGTACAAGTGTGACGCAGAACATCGGCAGCCGAGTTCCCCTCTGTAATCGCCCAGTCTAAGAGTCTGGCGTTCAATGGGAGTTACTGCTTTGTGTGTTGCGGGGAACGGGCAGGGGAAAACTACTCAGGACATTAGCACACAGGGCGATAACGATGAGCGTATCGCCTTTCCTTGCATTTCAGTATGAGCAAGGCGTCTGTCTGTGATGAGAGAAGGTATTAGTTTCCCGGTATCGTAACGTCGGAAAATGCAAATTGTAACTAGTGCGTGCCTTCACGCTATGGCAGCCAGCACTAATACGTAAAAATGCTCAAGTTGGCTGCCTGGTTGAAGGAATTTTGCATGTCTGAGGCTTAACAGCGTGGGAGAGCTAGGGGCGACCGAGACATGCGCATCAACTCTTTCATCGCCTCTACGCGCAAAGCACTGAAACGGCGTGCAGTCTTGCCGTCGATAACGCGCCTCTATGAGACTTTTAGCGGAGACCCTACTATTTTATGACGTAATGCTAAAAATAAAGTTTTGATGCATGTCCCTATTCCTTTTTTAATGTTTTGTACCGGAATGTTCATACCTAAAAATGCTCGTGTGAAAATAACCGTTTGAGCCATTTTCACTTTCACGAAAACATACTTTAGAGAGAAATGGAATGAAAGAACTGGAAAACTTATACAGACGCGTGNAAAGCACTGAAACGGCGTGCAGTCTTGCCGTCGATAACGCGCCTCTATGAGACTTTTAGCGGAGACCCTACTATTTTATGACGTAATGCTAAAAATAAAGTTTTGATGCACGTCCCTATTCCTTTTTTAATGTTTTGTACCGGAATGTTCATACCTAAAAATTCTCGTGTGAAAATAACCGTTTGAGCCATTTTCACTTTCACGAAAACATGCTTTAGAGAGAAATGGAATGAAAGAACTGGAAAACTTATACAGACGCGTGACGTTTCTTAAATGCTATTCGTAAGCAGACCTCACTCAGACACTTTGGACAGTTTTTTAATAAAACTTTTTCTGCTGGAGCTTTGCACACCGTTCGGCGGCCTACCCAGGCGGCTACCAAGCCGGCAGCCGGGAACTTCAAATGGGGAACCTATGTTAAACGAAATTCCTTCTCATTGCGTCAGTTTTAAAGTTAACTATTTCAAACAAAAAACATTTTGACGCGACTTTCTCAGAAAATTTTGGGACATAAAATAATTTTTGAAAAAAAATATATATATATTGATTGATTTTTTTTTATTTGTTATATGTAAATTTAAATAGTATTATTTACTTGTGACTTAAAGGCGTAGTTAAGGCATAGTCGCCTTATCTTACACCGGACCCGTTACATATTCACTTTCTCTTCCTAAAAATTCAAACATTGAAATTACATATTAAAACTTATAAGTATGCAACTTAATACTAAACAAACCAAAGATACAATTTAATTACTCTCTCACTCATTCACTTACACACTCATTCATCATTCACATTATGCGCACATGCATAACACAACTTCGCGAAATGTCAATTTCATCCCCTCATGTACTGGGATGACTAAGGTATTACTTATTTACTGTATTCTTAAATCTACTGAAACTTTCAATATTTCTGTGTTCAGTCGCCAGGCTGTTCAATGCCTTCGGCGTGGCAGTGGTGATGAGTTTGAGTATAATGTGGTCCTGCGTAGCGGAGTTAGCAGTCTATTGTCGGCTTTAGAGCGCGTTTTTACTGGGTGGCGATCATGCAGGTGGGAAAACCACTTGTAAAGGTAGCGAGGTCTGAAAGAATCTGGTGTTTTATGGAGCAAGAAGAGGGTATGAGTAGTTGTTCTTCTATCTAGCTTAAGTCAAGACAGTTTCCTAAGGTAGGGGCTAATGGTGTCACATGTTTTTAAATTAAATATGAACCTCACGCACGTGTTTTGAAGTTTCTGCAGTCGCGTTACGTGGCTTTCACTTAGATTGTTATAAACAACATCGCAGTAGTCAGTTGTATGCATTAGTAGAGATTGGACTAAAGTTGTTGTTATTCGAGCGGGCAGTTGTCTTTTTAAGTGACTTAAAGAATGCAATGAGTGGTACACCTTCCTTCATAGTAATGTGAGCCGCCCAAGGCACATTTCGATCAATTATGGCTCCTAAAATTTTAACCGTATTTTGTAGAGTAATAGTATTATTATAGACAATATCCGGAATGACATGTTGGTTAACAGTGGATAGAAGAACTGGAGAATCAATCAGGATGCACTGTGTCTTAGCAGGATTTACACTGAGGCTGTTTCGAATAGACAAATTATGTATTCCTGCAAGTTCATGATTCATCTTTTCAAAAGCCATTTTAACGTCGGTTTTTGTCGAAAAGGACAAACATTTACTTATGTAATTAATAAACAGAGAGAACAAAAGGAGACAAGTACAGAGCCTTGGGGGACCCCAGAGTTTATAGAGCGCCATTCAGACTGCTGACCATTCAGACGCACTGGTTCCGATCATTAAGATAAGATTTGAGCCATTCACACACATCAGCAGAGAAATTAAAAACTTGTGTCAATTTCGCTAGCAGGATTTCGTGGTCTACAACATCGAACGCTTTACTAAAATCGACAAGGCATAAAACCGTTAACTTTCTGTGTTCCATGACTAAACGAATATTATCAATTATGTCAATCAAAGCAGTACTTGTGCGGTGCATTGGACGAAAACCAGACTGGTAATCATCTAGCATGTTAAATTTATTTATGTATGTAAAAATACCAATTGGACGGTAGTCTTTTTTTAGCAGCTGGTTGCGGAATTTTTGAGTTTGGAATTGCCTGCGCTTTCTTCCAGCAGGCTGGGAAGATGGTATCTTTTAGTGAAGCATTAATCACGTGTGTGAGTGCTGGCAGGAGTGCAGCCATTAGTAAGAAGGAGTAGTGAAATATTATTTCGTCTCGTCAGGAGACAAATCTTAGGAGAAAATACTATTTGTTTTTTTTTGTTCTTGACAAGAGATACTTCCGGCTTGCGGAGATTGCTCCACGGCTTGGACACCGGGATATGCGACTGTTGTAACGAGTTGTAGTAACTGAACTTCGCGTTTCTAACTCCCTGTGTACATTTATTAATCATGTTCTTGTATACACTGGAGATTAAATTCCTGTAGACCTGCTTTTTTTACGCGTACGAACTGATTATATGCCTCGTCCCGTTTTGCCATCATCGCTGAAACCTCGTCAGTCATCCAAGGGGCAGCAGGGCGAGTTACTCGTTACTCGTTAGTGTCAAAAAATGCTGTTAAGATCATATTCAAAGTGGCCACCTTCGCATTTACAGTTCCAGCCGCGCGCACATTTTTTCAAAGGAGTTTTGATGCTGCCGCAAGTATTTCTTTGGTATGAAGTCGTTTAATATCACGGCATGTTATGGTTTTGGGTAAAAATTTCGGCGCGCGTAAAGAATACGTTAAAAACACGTCATGGCGAGACATACCTGGTGCAATAACCTGTCCATTTTAGAAAAAAAAATCAAACAAAATAATCGGCAAGATGTCTTAACGTAGCAACATTCCTTAAGAAATTGCACGTAGAATAATTTTTTAAATACTGTAGTTATCTTTAAAATTGATGCAATGAAAAGGTATTTCGTTTAACGTCGATTCCCCATTTGAAGTTCGCGGCTGCCGGTTTGATATGCAGAGTCGTTAAACATAACACTTTTTGACTCTTAATGGACCCACCTACCTTGAACGGTTTTCCTCCCCGTTCCAGGCAAAGAAGAGCGGGAGAAATAGAGACGACAATGCCACGCGCATAGAGTATGCAATCGCTGCTATGCGTAAGGCTTTGAACTGCCGTGCTGTGTGTACCTGTGGGATTTAAGCGGTGACATTATAGTTGTATTGGTGGAAAGTCTGTAACAAGGTTCACTGCAGGTCCTTCTAGTAACTTTGCAAGTATCTAACCCTGAAATTTTGAGATTCAGTGCTTTGAAAAAGCAGCTTTAAGCAATTTTGCAGTGGTCCGAAATTTTGTTTCTAATGTACTACGTGATGCCTTGAAGAAAGAAATCGACACACAGTTCAACCGCCGACTTAGTTCCACTTTATTTTTCAGAGGAAAAATAATCACTGGACCCCAATTTTACTCATTTGTGCTTGAATCTGCTGCAGTTAGAATTCCGGAGTCAAAATGGTGCACTATGCCACTGGGGCAGGGTCAGCATCGATGGTAGGAGGCTAACAGTAGTTGAAGTCGACTTCCCTAGCTGAGGGACACAACTGTAGTTTCGGCCAGCCCGGAGACTGATGAGGGTGAGAGATGAGATATGGATGGAGCAGCGGGTAAATGAAGGCGGGGAGGAAACAGGAGCGCCTCGAGAAACCCTCCATAACACGGTCGTGTGTCTGCCACGCTTCCCTCGTGATATCGCCATCCGGATAATTCGCTAGGATCCCAGCGGCAGGAACCAACCGTGGATATACTTAATTTATATAAGTTGGCCAGATTCTGACAGTCAGTGAGTGGCAATTTTACGTATTCAAAACAAACAAAGTGCCATTTACAAAATCCTGTATCAGCTGATGCACGAACGAACAAAAGTTAATATTACGTTGGCTATTCTGAGTGCACTGCCGACGCGCATTAGACAAGCAGAAAATACGCGATAAGAAAAAGTTCCTAGATTAATTAATACGTTATTATTTTACGTGGTCATAAAAAAGCGGTTTTTAGTGTTAGAAAAAAACTTGGTGCTAAAGCATAAATGTATAGGTGTTCAAATTGAAAGGTACATTAAAACGATCCGTATCCAAATAAAATGCAATTTCAAAAAAAATATTTTACGTCTCCCCCCCCCCCCCNGGTTACCTTACGTGCTTGATATTAATTCCAAAAGCATACAGAAATATTGCGTAATATTGTTGAATTATTTTTTCTAATTATTTGACGAAATATGTTTCAAATTCGTGTGTTCCGAGCCAGAAATAGAAGAACAGTCAACTTTACAAAGACGCGATCTGTTGAGAAAAGTAAGCGGCTCAGCCCATGTGCTGAAATGTTGTGTGCGCCATCTATGGGATTTTTTTCTAAGCATTACCAGTTAGGAGCGCATAGCGGTCGTGTGATTTATATAATACATTTACGAAAATATACCAATAGTATTATTTTTCGCGAGTTCTGCATAATTTTTAANTTGACGAAATATGTTTCAAATTCGTGTGTTCCGAGCCAGAAATAGAAGAACAGTCAACTTTACAAAGACGCGATCTATTGAGAAAAGTAAGCGGCTCAGCCCATGTGCTGAAATGTTGTGTGCGCCATCTATGGGATTATTTTCTAAGCATTACCAGCCAGGAGCGCATAGCGTTCGTGTGATTTATATAATACATTTACGAAAATATACCAATAGTATTATTTTTCGCGAGTTCTGCATAATTTTTAAANTCGTGTGATTTATATAATACATTTACGAAAATATACCAATAGTATTATTTTTCGCGAGTTCTGCATAATTTTTAAAGTAACATATATTTCGTGTACAGCGATTTTGAGTACTAGTAATTTCTATTTGGCAGGTAATCGTTCGTCTACATAAATTATACGCCATATTGTTCTCCGAAAACCCATTTCCTTGTTTCCGAAGAAAGTGGAACACGAGTGAATAGTTTTTAAGCAATTCTAACGTTATTCCACGTCACATATTTCCAACTCGAATATATTAGCTATAATGTCCAAAGTGTGATAATAGCTACAACTACCGTTTTGCAAATGTTATCCCAAATTCACTGTCTCGGACAAATTAAAAAAGAGTTAGCAAATATTAAATTTTTTGCAAGGTTTTAAATTTATATTTTTATAACCTACTAATTTTTTTTGTAGTTACTAAATTTTAAATTAATTATTTATATATTTGTCCTTTAACATAATAATTTACTGATTAATGATTTATGTACACATTACTATTACTACAATCGTAGCTACGTATTTCTGAGTAGCAAGTTTGCCTAAAACGTCCCACGAACAGTACATCGACAAGGGGATCGGCTGATAATGACAGCATGAAAATAAACAACATCGTTGCCATGTGGCCGATCAGCTGTTGGCGNCGACAAGGGGATCGGCTGATAATGACAGCATGAAAATAAACAACATCGTTGCCATGTGGCCGATCAGCTGTTGGCGGAAGGATACGTAGTCAGATGTAGCCAGATGTAAATAGTGGCGCTACTTTCGCAGATCTGTCAGAATCTGGCCAACTTACATGGTACAGAGTATACTTTGTATATCCTACATAGTTTGTGCCTGGCCAGTCAACNTGTCAGAATCTGGCCAACTTACATGGTACAGAGTATACTTTGTATATCCTACATAGTTTGTGCCTGGCCAGTCAACTGTTGTGTTATCTGGAGGTGTCTGCGCTGATTGAGTGTATCTCAATCCTTTGTAGTCGGATATGGTTAACACGGGCGTTTTCAAAACCAGTTTCGGCAGCAAGATTTGTAAGACAAGCTTTATAGAGTTCGCTGTAGGCACGTATCATACGTTTATCTCCATTAGCGTGCCATAAAAGTATAGGGTCACCGCTTAAAGTCACGTTCATGCCAGTCGCGGGCGCAAAGACTGCACGCCAGTTGGGCGCCTTGCGCGTAGAGGTTATGAGGCTAATGAAGAGTGAGCAATAGTGGGCCTCTCAAGCGTTTCGAGGCCTTGGACGCGCAAAATAGCTACAGGCAGGCGAAACCCGTAATGACGAAGGGAGGATTATATTGAGAGTTAAATCCCACTCTGCCTCGAAACACATTNACAGGCAGGCGAAACCCGTAATGACGAAGGGAGGATTATATTGAGAGTTAAATCCCACTCTGCCTCGAAACACATTTGGACATATGCTATGAAAAGTGAAATACTACCAGTCGCCTCTTACTGAAGCTAGTTCCATGTTGTAGCAAGTGCACAACGAAAGAACGTAAGTGGAGGAATATTGGCAGAACACAGTTCCGTCCAGCAAATCTCAGATATGACTATGTCGCACGGTATTGCACAGAANGTGGAGGAATATTGGCAGAACACAGTTCCGTCCAGCAAATCTCAGATATGACTATGTCGCACGGTATTGCACAGAAATATCTTATATGAACTGAAGTGATTACAGCAGACTCCGAATCAAGTAGATGTAGGATATCTGCTTATGATAGGTAAGATGGATGTCGAACCATCACTAGTTCAGCCTCCTCGCTAGGCCCGGGCACACTCACTGATACCAAGAAGAGTTTAAACTTGAATTAAGCCTCCCGCCTACCTAGCGCTTTTTTTTTCCCGCGTTTGAGGCCGTGAAGCTTGGGAGCGATAAGGGCGACACTGCCACGCGCATCAAGTGCGCCATGGTCGCTAAGCCCAATGCTCTGAACTGGTGTGCAGTGTTCTCGTCGCGTTGTGTGTACCTATGGGACTTTCAGCAGTGACCCCATTATTTTNGTGGAGGAATATTGGCAGAACACAGTTCCGTCCAGCAAATCTCAGATATGACTATGTCGCACGGTATTGCACAGAACTGAAGTGATTACAGCAGACTCCGAATCAAGTAGATGTAGGATATCTGCTTATAATAGGTAAGGTGGATGTCGAACCATCACTAGTTCAGCCTCCTCGCTAGGCCCGGGCACACTCACTGATACCAAGAAGAGTTTAAACTTGAATTAAGCCTCCCGCCTACCTAGCGCTTTTTTTTTCCGTGTTTGAGGCCGTGAAGCTTGGGAGCGATAAGGGCGACACTGCCACGCGCATCAAGTGCGCCATGGTCGCTAAGCCCAAGGCTCTGAACTGGTGTGCAGTGTTCTCGTCGCGTTGTGTGTACCTATGGGACTTTCAGCAGTGACCCCATTATTTTNTGCTCTGAACTGGTGTGCAGTGTTCTCGTCGCGTTGTGTGTACCTATGGGACTTTCAGCAGTGACCCCATTATTTTATTGATAGAAAGTCCGTAGGAAGGTTTAATGCAGGGCCCTTGAGTAGTTTTGTATTTATCTTAAGCGTACATGTATTTTTAAATACAGCACTTTGAAAACGCAGTTTTTAGCCATTTTGGAGTGCTCTGAAATGGTGTTTCTAACGTGCGTGACGTCTTGAAAGCACTCAACAGCCATCGTCTGATGTGTGTGTTCTTTTCGTAGATCAGCACACTGAACGCACGTTTAATATTTTCGTTGAAAAACGAGTATTTTAAACACTCTGCAACGCAGTTAAGGGCAGGCTCATAAGCTCTGGCCGCTGGTGTTTGGAAAGAAGGCAAGGGCATCAGGTTCCTCATGTTCTCAACAGATAGCAGCGCTGGTGGAGTTTGCTCTGTTCCATGTGGCAGGAGGGAGCGTGGTGTGGGTGACTCAAGGAGTCCAACTGAGTGCTGGTGTGAGGGGACAAGACAAAGGTCGTTTCCCCCAGCAGGGTGCCAAGACTCGATTCGGTTTGCGTCGCTGTCGGTTGAGGGTCACGAAAGAACGAGGCCGGGGGGTGGGGGGTCCAAATTTTGCCTGTTTTTTCCCTTCCCGTCACAAGATTTTTCATCCCAGGCTCTCTGAACGTCGCGTCGTATATCATGCTACGGCATTATGTGGNTCCCTTCCCGTCACAAGATTTTTCATCCCAGGCTCTCTGAACGTCGCGTCGTATATCATGCTACGGCATTATGTGGTTGTTTAACGTAGCAGTGGAATGTTTCAAGAGTTCTGGGGAGTGGGACATTATGGTAATGAATACTGAACAGTGGCGAGTGTAAGCATAAGTAATGTAAAACACGAAAAGTTATTTCTATCATTGTATATTTGTTATTACTTCTCTTTCACATACTCTTTATATAATTACACATGAAAGCAGTATATGTTTGAAAAGCATTTACATAATATTTGGTACATGAAGGTAAGCATCTAATTACATGCAAACATATTTATACATTTACAGGTGCATATATGTACACAATTACATTTCGATCTACATGTTTTTACAAAAGTGCATTTGTCTAATTTAACAAGACATGCGATTGACGATTTAGTTACAACTTAATGAAATGCTGTTTATTAAAAAACGATTGAATATTTTTTTCTTTTTTCTCTCGTCTTATACGGTATTATTATGTATTTTAAGTAGCAAAAGCAATTTACATTTATTTCACTCTGCTGCATATACGCCGGGTTGGATTTAGACACGTTGTCTCCCTAGGCAGAATTATTGCTAGCCCCTCCCTCCTCCACCCCATGGCAGAATCTCTTTTCCACAATAAGAAAATGTGCAAAAATGTATAATGAAATAACTGTAACACCACAAGAAAAAACAGGACCATTGTGTTGCATGCATGGCATCTTAATTTACACGTCACATTTTATTATGTTCTGTGCAACTAATACCAGCTCCTGTGCATTTTTGTTTGTTTATATTAAGATACAGTTTTTATTTTAATGTGCTCCCCTTTGTGGAGTTGAATGTACGCAAGTAATTTTTGCAAATATCCTCCCAGTCCACCCCCGCCCATCCAGAAGCTGCCGCCCCGGGCAACTGCCTAGATTGCCTAGGCCTAAATCCGACCCTGCATACAAGTAAACACGATTTATTGGAGGATTAAAATGTGGAAATTGTTACTGTTGGATGGTAAGTTTACACTATTTCTACTCTCATCATGTTTTTTCGCTACTGTACAACCAGCCATATTATTCAAACGTAATTTTGTTTTGCCGTAATCTGCCTTACAGAAANATGTTTTTTCGCTACTGTACAACCAGCCATATTATTCAAACGTAATTTTGTTTTGCCGTAATCTGCCTTACAGAAAATCTTTGTTTTGACATAAAACTACCGACTTCAGATGTTAGCTGTACGTAACTAGGACGCTTAAGGCTTCGCCTTATAGTAACGGTTAGTATGCTCCTTTTCTATTCAATATATTGCAGGTATATGAAACAATGTGGCCCAACCGAGTTTGGAGTGACGTCGGAATGAATTGAAGTTTATCATATCAACATTGAAATTGTCATCACATATAACAATATATGCATAAAACAACACTTTTTTTTTTAATCAGTACACACTAACCCTTGATGTATGCATGTAACTAAATGAATATTTAAACATGTTAAAACTTTTATTTAGTGACGTAGAACACAATAAAATTGCAAAACTGGATATCACCTCTGTATGTATGAGTTCCGTGCAACAGCTTTCAAAGCAATGTTCGGTCGGCTTGTATAGTTTTAAACATATCGAACATATTTGTAATTCCCACGAACTACTCAAATTATTCTCTCCAAACTTTGTACACCACACTGTTAGAAAAAGTGTCCTTAAAATTACGGAAAGTACCGGTTACAAATTATCCAGACATCTTCCTGAAATTACGGACGCTTCNGAAAAAGTGTCCTTAAAATTACGGAAAGTACCGGTTACAAATTATCCAGACATCTTCCTGAAATTACGGACGCTTCTTTATTTTCAATAGCGTTCTCTCCGTAAATTTCACATAAATCTCAGTGAATTCACGAAACGTGTCCATAAACTTTCAAGTTTGTTTTTTTAAATCTGCTCTTTATAAAAAGGGATGGAAAAGTTTTACTTTCGTTATGTGGGTGTTTCACTGTGTATAAAAATTACTGTAAAAAGTTGAAAAAAATGTTGTCCGGTAGCGGGATTTGAACTAAAAAAAAATTGACAGTCCAACGCCTTATTCGCTCAGCTACCACGCTTTTACAACAAGAAGAATTGTAAATAAATTATACATGCAGAATTATGTGTGTACACCTCTCACGTTATAAAATTAAATGGCCATAAGGATACACACAGAAAGTGATAAATAATATATTTCTAAAAAAAACAAAACAAGCAATTTTTTCGGAACATTTGACAAACAATGACCAATTTCAAACATTTCCCTTTACATCACAAAATAAAACCTGTTTTTCTTACTTATTACAGAAATTAAATGGTTTTTGGTCAACAATTTTTTTTTT
>NQII01008476.1:36743-66168 GCA_002778355.1 Clitarchus hookeri | reverse complement strand
AGTAGAAGTAGCCTTAGCCAGACTTACAAGTGCGTCTGTTTGGAAGGAGCCCCGTTACCTACGTCCTAAAACTGCGTTCAACTGCAGCTGGTTGTAAATTATGTCTTGGTGACGGATGTTATACATAGTTTGGGACAAAAATATGGCCTGACACAGCAGAATGATTGTGCTCTGGAGCTAATGTACTGTAATGTGACGGCTATGGAATGTCTGTGCGTACTGTTGTGTTTAAAGATCTGTAATGGCAATGTTTTTGCAATACCCTATGTGCTCAGGTGCGGCAGGATAAATGTGTACCAGCACTGCTCAGCTAGGTTCAGAATAAGTGTCCTCAGCAAAGACGTGGAAATGAACTTTTTTTTCGGAGAAATGCGTAGGGCTCGACGTCTCGTAGACAACGGGGTCATTAGAGACGGAGCAAGTTGCTCAGAGAAGCACGGACAGGGTAGGGATCTATCATGGCCTGCAGCACGGGACCATCGTGGCATTCGTCTGGAGTGACTGCTGGAAACCATGAAAAATCAGAAAACCCTGGAAAGAAAATCAAATGGACTAGGATTCGAACTCATGTCTTCCCGAAAACGAGTCCAGTGGTTTACCGCTACACTACCTCGCTCAGTTAGAAAAATTAATAAAATTTTCCATTTTTAATGTTTATCTCCTATGGTATTGGTCACAACATATTGATCTCGAAGTATTTTAATGGCGTATACGAATGAAGTTAGTAGGCAGCATTCTCACCACAAACTCCAGTCAAGGTTATGAAATCAAGAGTACTGACAGCTATTTCGGTATCATGCTGTGATTTTAACTCACGAGCCAACTCAGTAGATGGCGTGTTACTTTTCACATGTAGCGGAAGTACATGCAAAGGGTGGAGAGAAAGATCTCAGCAGGGCTTTCAAAAGAGTTAACACAACTGTGAACGTACTATCGGCAATCCAATCTCAATGAATGTAAAAAAAAACGCTGTTTCTAATGTTATTTTATTGAAATGAAAAGTATTCGAAGATGCGCTTAAGAGCCATTTTTATTTTCTGTCCGGCCGCTGATGCAGCCATGCTGCCCAAGTAGATCAGCTTCCTGTCTCTGCGTTGCCGTAACATTAGTTCTGAGCCTTACGTTAAAAGAGAAATGTGACCATTTTATTTATTATGTAACTACATTGCTTAACGTTAAGTAAGTTATAATGTAACAAAAATTGCATTGCCATAAAGATTACTCATTCATTTGAAGATATTTATTGGTGAACTGCGATAAAAAGTCTCAGCGTTCACTTAAGAAGAATTTCGTGTGATTAATTCATAACTGATTTGGAAAGAAAACGGCCATAGGAGAATTTAATCTAACTACGAACATTACTAGTACAGTTTCTCTCACGTTTATTTTGGAGTGACTTGCACTCAACCAACCAAATAAATCAGGCCATGGGTGGTTGTGTTTTTAATTTATTATTTCGACACATTTGAGCTTTATTTTCTCTCGTATCACTTTGGTGTGTTTTGCATTCGTTATTTAGAGTGGTAATATATTTATGTGATTAACTATAAAAAATATGAGAGCGAGTGACAGGAAAGCCTTTCCGTGGACGAGCAAACAGAAAAAACCCGGACGTTACGTCCTTTTTGCTGTCAGCTGCAGGAATTATCGGAAGAACACCGAGCAGCCGTTTGTTTGTCGACTCCATTTCATGACAAGGCATTCCCCTCCTCAGATATTCAACCATTGGTTTAGCAACACTATTCTGTGGCAACCGATATTCCTTCGTCGATTCGGCAGGGTGAAATGGTAAGACAAACCATATTGCGCAAGTTTCATGTAAAAAATTTGTATTCAGGTAAAAACGTAAGAGGAAATGCTTCAGGAGAGTAGACGTTATTTATACCAAAGAAACATTCACGTAAATTATTACTCTGTTACGTACTGAGAAAAAAAGTTCAATTTAGTTCACCTCAAAAAGATGCGTGGAATGAAACTTAGCAGAAAACCCAATTATTTAAAAGAATAGATTTTAATTAACCTATTTTTATCAGCATTAAAATTACCTCATTTTCCAATGAGATGGGCTTGTCGCATGAAATACAGGGTGATTCTGAACTACATACACCACCGCTGTGATTCCCTATGCAAAATGAAATAGAAAACATTTTACGACCTATGTCCTACAGTAGTTCGTAAGGGAGGTAGGATCCGATGAAAATCAATATTTCAGGTGGTTTTAATTCAGAATAACAAAACCTGCCGGAGATTAAAGAACAATTCCGTGAATACTGTTGTCTTGAATCGAGAGCTGAAATCTGCGAACGGTTGTAACCGTTGGGTGTTTATCGGTTTTAATGATATCATAATCATGTATACACTAATGTGCAAGAAATTTGCTTTGGGGTAACTTGCTTAGACGAACTGTTGTCGAGAAAACAGACAAAGTTTGAAAGGGTACCTGGTAGGCAACCAACTGCAACCTTACAAATTTTGTTTTCTAGACAACCTTTCGCCTGAGAGAGTTACACCAAGACTGCTTTTTTTGTACATAAATAAATGTACACTTGAATATTACGTCATAGAAAGATATTAACGCCCAAGGGTTTCCCACATTTGTTGAATAATAACATGGCACCCCCTATTATCTCAATGAACGGGGATGATATTACCCCCAACAACCGTTCTCAGATTTCAGATCTCGATCCAAGACAACAGTATTCATGGGATTCTTCTTTCATCTCAAGTTAGTTTTATTATTTTGAATTAAAAACATTTTAATTATCGCTTTTCAAGTGTACCTACTTCCCTCGCGAATTATTGTAGGACATAAGTCCTATAATGCATTCAATCTAATTTTGCATACATGTACTGCGTTTATACCTGTAATTCAAGATCAACCTTTATAATAGAAGTTTTACGTAAATTAAATAGCGCTATATATAATTATATATACACAAAAATATTAAATAAAGTTATTATTTGCAAAAATGTGATGCATACTAACATTTGGTTATAAATGCTTAGACCATACATTTTGGTACAGGCAGAATTAAAGGAATACGCAATGTAGGATTTTTACTCTTTCTCTTAAAATTCACGCTTTTCAATGTAGTTTTCCTCCGCCAAAACTGTGAGGCAAAACTGCGATGCACTGGAATATTACCAAATGTTAAAATATGTTATTTTTTCACGTCTACTATATCCTAAGTCGCCATCTGTACTAACACATTTGAATAATTCATAATTTCTCTCCACTTCATTAGTGCATTTCTATATTTCAAATTACGTTGGCATAGTCATGGTAGGATACCCGTTGCCCAAAACGAATACTACCAAAAACCCACAATCGACATGTGTTACATCTGAACAAAATACAAATTTTCCTTGATAAATATGGGATTTTATGAAAACCACTAATATTGAAGACACATTCAGTCCAGATGTTTATTTTATTTTCTGAAAATATAAATTTAAAAAAATTGTTTACACGTTTTAGTCCATTGTTTTAGCAATATACGTCAGTTTGAGATACGCTTTCAAATTTAAAGTTTTTGATACTGATACTTCTTCCGAAACAAATATAATATCTTCAACGCAATACGAACTTGTTTCATTTGCACAATCAGTGTTCGCATCACAACCCGAAAACTCACCCACTAGACTGTTTAAAATATGCGAATATTTGCGGATTTTTAACGACAAATGTACGGCAAATATACAGAAACGCATACTACAACGACGAAAAAAGGAACTGAGCTCCGTAAATACAAAATACGGAAAGTTTCCATACTATTTCTTGTAGCTGTGGGTTCCGGGAACCAACAACGATGAGTATACATGAAGCTTTCTTCGCCACTGTGACTAATACATCATCGTTTCTGCTCCATTTAGGATATCCACGTCCATAAGACTAATTTTTTTCAAAAATCAAAAAGTTGCACCAGGCGTATGTAAAAGCAACACATGAAATACACAGACGTCACGTCACTAGAAATGGTAAAAGTGGCTCATGTGATTCATCTGGAAATACCAAATTTGATGTAATATAAGAAGGCTGTATGTGAATTGTAGGTTGACTCCAAAACTATTTATTCAGATCTAATTTTCACTCTAGTATAAAATATCGAATTTTTTTTAAATTGATGTTTTATTCGCAGCTGAGTACCCGCATAACGAAAATTAAAGATATATTTCTCTATAACTTTTCTAAAACTGGAAGTACGGAAAACGTTATCTAGCAAATTTACGGAGAGGTTCTGTGAATTCGCCGAAGGTTATGTGAAATTGACGGGAAGTCCGTTTTTGAAAATGCAACTTGTCCGTAATTTTACGAAAAAGTTATGAAAAATTTTTTAAGGACAATTTACCGCAAAATAAAGGAAACTTTTTTAACCGTGTACCGTGACGCACTTTCAGTCGGCGGTTTTCGCGTCTCCGACGTCCACACAGCACTCGACGCCATTTGCGATCTAGAGGTCGAGTCTCCTAAACTACGAACTACCACACAAGCATATGAATTCACTTCGCTTCGACCACGAACTGAAGAAGCACAGCTGGAATGTGTATTAAGGCTCCTGCCTACCTAATGGGCAACGCTGCCACGTGCATCTAGAGCGCCATCGCCGCTAAGCGTAAGGCTCTTAACAGGCGTGCAGTGTTCTCGTCGCACTGCGAGTACCTATGGGACTTACAGCGGTCTCCCTCTTATTTCATTGCTGGAACGTCTGTAGCATGGCTCAGTGCAGGGCCCCTTGAGTAGATTTGTATGGATCCGACGCGTATATTTTGAGCTACAGCGCTTTGGAAAAGCCGTTTTTACCCATTAGGTGTTTCTAATGAACGTGGCGTCTTGAAAGCACTCAACAGCCCTCGTCTGAAGTGTGTGTTCTTTTCGTAGATCCGCACGTTTGACGCACGTTTAATAGTTTCGTTGTAAAACGTGTATTTCAAGCACACGACAACGTAGTTCAAGCGCCAACGTAGTTCAAGCGCCATGTAGGCGGGAGCCTAAAGAGCGCTGGTTCCAAAAAAATCACTATTTTATATTTTTGCCAAATACTGTTTAACTTTGAGACATTACTTGCATAGCAAAATTTAGGATCGCATAGTTTTCGCATAATGACATATCAAAACCACAATTTAAATATTTTTTTGACCTTACAAATAAAATAATCAAAAGACTTACTGAAAATTTTTAAAGGGTGGTTGAAAGTTCATGTCTTAGCTAATTTTAATGTATACTTAGCATAAATTACTTCACAAAAACTTGTAGCCCTATACTGCTACAAATAAAAATGTATGCACAAATAACCTTATTTTAAGCATTTTTTTTAACAATTGTAAAAACATTTAATAGCATGATTTTAAAAATTTATTGAAGTAACTCAAATTTCATTATTTTAATGTGATTTATCTCATTTCGTTTACAGAGTTAGTTTTTATTATTTGTACATTACAAATATAAGGCTCTCTGCAGGGTGAACAATTGCGAACTACAAAGACGATATCGTCATAGAATGTCGCACTGTTAGCGAAGGGGAAGGAATCGAATATATTGGATAATATTAGAAAGAACTAAGAACGTGGTGTTATTTAGCAACAGTTTCAAAATTTAAAACAATGAAATACCACTGTTATTACACTTAGATATTCAAAACCTGATTCCAGTAGTGCATCGGGATCAGTCGGCTACAGCTACTTTTTCCCATCTTTAAAACGATGTCACAAAATGTATCATTAAGTGCAGCAGTAAATCAACACATTGCTAATTTCCTCGTAATGTGTAGGTACAGCAGCTGCTCTAAGGTGCTTTAATAATATTTCGTGTTGTTTCGATTGCAATTCATTAACTTTTGCGTAAAGTAAGGATTTTCTTGCAAAATTAGTTATATTTAACCAGCAGGATTGTTAGCATCATAGCGATTGTACGATTCGTCTTGTCCTGTTATTAGAACACGTGAAATAGTGGCTAAAACAAATGGCGTGGAATATAGTCATTCATTTTCAGTTGGTGAATCATAATTGGTGTGGTGGAAAAGTTGGGAGAAAACAAGGAATCGTGCGTTTTGGTACAAAACCACTAATAGTAGCAAAGTTTTAATAGACCACCATTCGAAGTCCTCATTACAAGGCCTACAGCTCTAGTAAGCTAAATCGTCAATGTACCATGCTCTCCATTTAAGTATTCAATAGTTCACAGCAATGATTTTTCTTCAATCTCATTCAGTTATTAATGGAAGTTAGGCCTCGCTTTTATAACCTTATCCCACACGTTATTCCCTTGATGATGTTCTAGGCATGGTACTACTTGATACTTATGTCTCCCAAGCACCATATTAACCAGTTCATGATAGTAACAGTTGAACAAATTCTTCTTGGCATGTAATACAGAAACCACTTAATTTAAAGAATTTTATTTTGACATGCGATGGGAAAAAACTTACTGCGAAAAAGTGTTGTTTTAGTTTCGTTAAATAATTTATTATTTAATTTTTTAATCCCAGGCTTGTATGAAAACGAGCTAAGTCAACATGCTCGCACAATGAAAACTATGTATTCAGAAAAACTGAGGAATAGATGTTATCACTGCTTCGTTTCCATTCAATTGTAGTTTTCTTTCAATCATGCTGTTGCTTTATTTCGCTTGGATTAACACGCCTGCAAAACAAATACTGCGTTGTACTGAGCTATATACTGTCTGCACAATTCCCTTCATTTTGTAGATATTGTAAGGTGGTCATTGCCTTCAATAAGCTGTGCAGAGATGTATTAATTATTCAATAAAAACGAAAATCGTTTCGAAACTTTAACTTTTTGACACTTTCCACANCCATGCTCTCCATTTAAGTATTCAATAGTTCACAGCAATGATTTTTCTTCAATCTCATTCAGTTATTAATGGAAGTCAGGCCTCGCTTTTATAACCTTATCCCACACGTTATTGCCTTGATGATGTTCTAGGCAGGGTACTACTTGATACTTATGTTTCCCAAGCACCATATTAACCAGTTCATGATAGTAACAGTTGAACAAATTCTTCTTGGCATGTAATACAGAAACCACTTAATTTAAAGAATTTTATTTTGACATGCGACGGGAAAAAACTTACTGCGAAAAAATGTTTTATTTTTGTTAAATAATTTATTCTTTAATTTTTTAATCCCAGGCTTGTATGAAAACGAGCTAAGTCAACATGCTCGCACAATGAAAACTATGTATTCAGAAAAATTGAGGAATAGATGTTATCACTGCTTCGTTTCCATTCAATTGTGGTTTTCTTTCAAGCATGCTGTTGCTTTATTTCGCTTGGATTAACACGTCTGCAAAACAAATAGTGCGTTGTACTGAGCTATGTACTGTCTGCACAATTCCCATCATGTTGTAGATATTTTAAGGTGGCCATTGCCTTCAATAAACTGTGCAGAGATGTATTAATTATTCAATAAAAACGAAAATCGTTTCGAAACTTTAACTTTTTGACACTTTCCACANACTGTGCAGAGATGTATTAATTATTCAATAAAAACGAAAATCGTTTCGAAACTTTAACTTTTTGACACTTTCCACAAAATATTACTTATAGGAAACATTTCACAAGCAGTGTTATTTTATTACATCGCTCCATCTTCCTACGATATTACCAACAACAAAAATCAAATTCACATAAAACACAAAGTAAATACAACTGCAAAAACAGTTTTCTTAATTTGATGTCATTTTGTTAAGTTTATGCCAATTATATTCTAAAAGCCTAGTGTATAAATATAAAAATAATTTTTGTATTCTATACACAAAGGAAATTCTTTCTAAAGTTCATAATTCAACCACAAAAAACCATCACTAAAATAATAATTATTAACGAGTTTGAAAGTAGTATATAAAAAGGGGAGTGTAGAACAATGAATTTTAAATGGGTCAGGGAGCCCCTAAGGCTCGTTTGCTGATGCTCGCTTCTTCGGGTCGACTCGGAATTGCTCGACAGTCTTCGACTGATTTTGGGGGTATCCATCTACTTCGTCTACACACAGGATTGTTAAATGTTCCCTAAGGTTCTCGGCAGTTACTACAACTAACGCTATAGGAAACCCATCTGTTTATGGCTTTATAGGTACAGGTCATGTCAAGTCGAAAATTCTTTAATTTCCGTCCGAGTTTTAAAAATAATTTCTAATTCGTGGTGAAATCTCGTGTAGTAAATAATACAAAACATCAAGTTTTATTTTAATTCCTCAATTTGGTTTATATAGTTTTCATCATTTCGCGGTAGCGTGTGCTGATAACTTCTGTTTTCAGTATTGCCCACTANTCAATTTGGTTTATATAGTTTTCATCATTTCGCGGTAGCGTGTGCTGATAACTTCTGTTTTCAGTATTGCCCACTAAAGTGCACTGATAGGGGAAATATTTAATGATGACGTCGAATTACTCACTTTTGATTGGTTGTTGGTCAAGTGACATCTTGGGCTCTGCAGGTATATAAGGTTGCCAGAGTGACGAGGTGATATATCGTCTTCTTTTTCCTGGCCTTCTTGGGTATCATTTTATTAAGTTATTTTATGTTAGGATCTTCCATCACAATATGCGGGTTATTATCGGGCATGCTCTTAATTATGCGTATTATATTTACCCACGAAAAATTAAAATGCTCAAGTTTCAAGTACCTGCTAGAACCAGCGAGTCATTAGAGTATATATTTCTTAAGATATTGTGCAAAACTTTTGTAGCTTAAAATTAACATAACTGCAATAATGTTTTTTATTTTTTTATGAACAAACATAATTGTTTTTATATGACATGCACTTTTGCACATAATTTGTTAAGTAATTGCTACACAAAATATGTTAAATATTCTGTATTTTATCGGTTCTGCAGAAATTGAGATGAAGCATTCGTTTAATGGTGTGCCTACGACCGACATCCCAACTTCGTTTCTGGTGGTACCATTGCTATTTCCTGCTGTACTGCCTGCATCGTCGGCGATGCCATTCGCTCCATCATCGACCAAAACTGCGAAGGTAACACTTCAACATCAGTGTCGCTACTGTGGTTGGTCCTTTCCATTCAGTCAGTGTGCCCGAAGACACGCCAAATATGGCTGCATGATGAATTCAGATCGGGTAACACGCAAGTATGCAAATTGTGGAGTATAGTTTTCAAAAAACAATAAGTTTGGAAGACATGCAAAAACCTGCACTACTTCTTGTCCTTCGCCCGTAAAATGTCACGTGCAGTCTCCATCGCGCAGCATACGACTGTACTTTCTAATACATCAAGAATTCTACGTGATAATCCGTCCTCATGCCAGTGACGATCACATCCAAAAATCATGGCATGTTTTGGGATGGTTAATTACACAGGTTTCGTGGAGGCCGAAACTGCATTCCGACGAAATTTGAAGACGTACATGACTCGAAACGAGGGCAGTTCGTGAAAGGATATTTGCGCATATCTGGCTTGCATGGAGAAAAATATTGTCGGCCAACTCGACCAAGAAGTACGAGAGCAATGTCTAATTAGATTCAACATTTGACTGAAGGGCGACTATACGAAACCAAATTCTGTCGAAAAACGTACAGAAAAAAGGGCATTAAAGACTGAGAATACACTCGTGTATAATCCTTGAGATATCGAAATTCTGTACCGATTTCTGTACAAAATTTTGTGAAACAAGGAATAAAATTTAAAACAGTGTGGTTCGGGGTGGATTTTATCGAAAGATTACAGTTTACAGTTTACAGCATAGAATCATTAAGCTGTAACTGCTACGCACATCGTCTTATATCGAGCTGCCTGCCATAATCAAGAACCGAACCGGCATGCAATAACCAACCCAAAAAATACCAATGACCACATGTGTTTTAAGTGGTCGATTTTGGCGTGTTTTGTGGAAGGTGAAAACCTGCAGCACATAGGCTGACAACATGAAGACTTGGAAACAAAATCTGATTTTACTCGGCTAGAGTGTCCGACGCCGCTGCGACAAATTAAAGCCTTCGAGAAGAACAATCCTGCTGTATTGGTCAATGTTTATTCGCTCACTGCCAATGAGAAAGTTGTGCCTATAGATATGGCGAAAGAAGCAAAGCCAATTAATTTTGACCTGCTGCTTACGACCGAAGACTTACATTAAGAACTTTTAAACTTTCATAAGATCCCAACTGATGGCACGCAAGGAGAAAATCCATATGTGCAAGCAGTGCTTCGCCTACTTTAATGACCAGTCAAGAAAATCGGGACTTATGGACAGCAGTGCTAAGAATAACACAAGAAATACTGCAAGGAGATGCCACAGCTGGGTAAAGACAGCAGGATATAAGTATTTAAATTAAAAATTACTATCACATTAATATATTGCCAATCATTGCGTATGCGGACTTTGGGGTCTTGCTCAAACCCATTCAGAGTTGTGAACTGAACTTCAACCGCTCCAATATGCATGCTAACCAGAAATGCAAGGCATATATCTATTGTATATACAAGTAGGTGAACAAAATTTTAAGTATTGAGTCACTCACCTTTTCATTGTTAAAAAGAACTGGTACAATATAGGAGGCCAGATGCAGAGAAGCAATTCATGGAAGCGATAGTGGATATCGACCATATGGTCAAATATATTTATGCCACTTCAAAGAAGATCAAACTGCTCAGGCTGGCTGAAAAGGAAAATTATGTGAGGGCGACGAGATGCTGCTATTGCACTGCCCCATTCACACACGAATATTACAAGGTGAGGGACCATGACTACTTCACTGTGTGGTACTGTAGGCCTGTATGCACCAGCTGCAGTCGGTTGCATCGAACGCCCAAGAAACTCGTGGTGTTCTTCCATAAACGGAGCTGTGACAAGAATTTAATCATCAGACAGCTGGTGTACAATATGAAAAACATAATAATTCTGTACACAAGCAAGGAAATGATGTTTTCCAAACAGTTCGAAGATAAATTTTCTATACAGTTTGTCAACACCTTCAGATTCATGGTCCATAGTCTTTCTTCCCTGGCCGAGTATATGTGGCCTTCAAAATTTTAATACACCGGCATTCTTTAGACTTAACGAACGTCTACTTGTCACACATAAAGGTGTGTTTCCATTGATTATGTCGATAGCTGGGAAAAGTTAGGAGAGTCGCAGCTGCCCCGAAAAAAGTGTTCTGCAACTGACTGACTGGCACTGACATTAGTGCCAAAAACTATTCTCATGCCTAGTCTATGTGGGATGTGTTCGGCTGCACAACCCTGTAATTGTATTAGGAATTGTATCTCAAGAGATATGTACTGATCCTGGCTGACATCTTTAAACATTTCAGGGAAATTTGTATTTCAAAATACAAGCTTGACTGTGCACACTACGGCAGCACCCCACACTTCGCTTTCGGCACGATGCTGCGAATGGCAGGAATATAACTGGAATTACTAATCGATTATGACATGCACAAGTACACCGAAGAAGGTATATGTGGCAGTGTGGTACAGTGCATCAAGTGTCATGCAGTGGAGAACAAACCAACACATATTCGAGTGCAACATCAAGTTTTCTGTGGCCCTGCATGCAGCACATAAGGACCTGCCATTCCTGTCATCAACAAATAATGTGCACTGGGCTAGAAAACAACCGAAGCTTATGACCACACTGGGACGCAAGAACAACTACATTGTTAATCACCACAACCTGAAACAAGAACTGGAACATGTATTGAAGATGGCCAAAATTCACTGTGTTCTCCAATTCGAGTAGACTGCGTGGATGAAGCATTTCATCGACCTTAACACCGAGGAAAGACAGACATTTAGCAATTATAGAGAATTAATTTTTTTAATTAGCAATTAATACGACTTTTTGCAGATTGATGAAAAAGTGAAAACTAAAAGAAAACTACAAAAAATAGGACCAGTATGCAGTGAAAAAAAGCCTGAAGAAACTGTTAACCAAGTCCATGTTCCTGGGCCAAATTATACATGATGAATCTCTTTCCCTGATCCATCTGCAGTGTTATTCTACATTTTTCGACTAGTTTATATATGTAGGGTTTATTTAGCTCGCGTATCGGAAGTGCAGGCGTACATATTCCACACTGATGTGATGGAAGCTCGCTATTAAGAAAACCAGGAGGAGCTCCTATATATGGATACAGACAGCATCCTGCACCAGGTTCGAACTCAGGACTTCTACGATGACGTGGTCGCGGATGCATAGTTATTGGCCGATTTCAACACCAGCAGCTACTCAGTGGAAAAGGGAGGCTCTGGAGCTCTATTGCTGATGCTCGCTTCCAGGGCTCGTCTCGGAATTGCTTCCAGGTTGAGTTGAATCACAGGCATTGGTAATGGTTTTGGCTTGGTGGTAGGCTGGTCGACTCCTTTATAGTCAGACCATTGGGGCCCAAGCAGGAAATTCATTTTGAAGAAATTAAACTGTATGGAAATGGACCAGATGGAGGTTAATGCATTGGTCCACTCCATCTGGAAAACCCACAAGTGTCATGCAAACGAAGGAGCACAGACACAACTCTGGCACCGTTAGAGATTCCCTTAAGTCGGTGGCACTAGAGGTGAGAGGCCTGATGAGGTTTGCATCCTGGATGTCACCGATGTCCACCGACAGCCATAAGGTCCGATGAGATAGGACTCGTACTGGCAGTGGTTGAAAATTCACTATGGTGGATAGTTGTTTCTCGTAGTGTAGGAGAATATGCTTAGTGGGGCGGCTCCAGCTATGCCTAGTGGGGCAGGTGGCATGCCAAAGAGAACATTTAAGAGCCTACGAATGACACGCCCTTGATNGCTTGGTGGTAGGCTGGTCGACTCCTTTATAGTCAGACCATTGGGGCCCAAGCAGGAAATTCATTTTGAAGAAATTGAACTGTATGGAAATGGACCAGATGGAGGTTAATGCATTGGTCCACTCGATCTGGAAAACCCACAAGTGTCATGCAAACGAAGGAGCACAGACACAACTCTGGCACCATTAGAGATTCCCTTAAGTCGGTGGCACTAGAGGTGAGAGGCCTGATGAGGTTTGCATCCTGGATGTCACCGATGTCCACCGACAGCCATAAGGTCCGATGAGATAGGACTCGTACTGGCAGTGGTTAAAAATGCACTATGGTGGATAATTGTTTCTCGTAGTGTAGGAGAATATGCTTATTGGGGCATCTCCAGCTATGCCTAGTGGGGCAGGTGGCATGCCAAAGAGAACATTTAAGAGCCTACGAATGACACGCCCTTGATGGCCAAAGGATAAATAGTGTCCAGAGGCAAGCATTATAGTAAACACAGGGAAGTTATCAAGCTATCTTATTCCCTGATAGGAAGTTCGAAAAAGAAATAACAAAAGCTGCATGCTTGGTTTATATTGGTACCACGTCACCTGCTAGCCCTGTAAAGATGATGACATATACAGTTCGCTGTGGAATAGTACATTTTCGCAGCAGAGCAGTTTTCAAATAATAAAATCTTTTCGCCTCCGACCACTCGGTCATAGAAGAAATTAAGTTCATTAAGAAAGTTTCTCGCTTGAATTGAACCTGTCCCACAACCAAAGATATTCTCCCAGTATATATCTATACAGGATGATTATAAAATCATGGGACAAACATTGAGGGGTGGTAGAGCTCAATAAAACAAACAATTATTTTATAGGAATATATGGGCGGGAGTGACGCGTTGAGGCACAAACACAAAAATAACACATGAAATGCAACACATTGTTTATTTACAACATTGCTGCTAAATGCCTTTTTACAGCAATCTTTATAATAATTGCTCAAAATTGCTACCACTGACAGTAATGCAAGCTTGGTAGCGTCGGTGGAGTGATTGGCGAACAGATTCAAATACGCCGGGTATTTCACGCACGCCACCATTGTCAGCCAATCACGCCATATGTAGAGGTCGCCAAGCATGCGTGACTGTTGGTGGATGCATTTACAGCAACAGTTTTAACATTTTCTGTATGGAATCACTCGTTAAGTATGCTGCTAATGAACATTTTGTTTCCGTTAATGTGTTATGTTTTTGTGTTTGTGCCTCAACGCGTCGCTTCCGCCCATATATTCCTATACAATAATTGTTTGTTTTAGTGAGCACTACCACCCCTGAATGTTTGTCCCATGATTTTAGAATCATCCTGTATATATAAAATTAAGTATTCCAACCGACTCACGCACTCACTCATCAATTAACAAAACCCAAGTCACTGGATTCAAAAGCATGAAAATGTACCGTTGGCATCCCCTTAGTGTGAAGGCACCCCCAAAAATGAATTTTTTTCTAATTTTAAAAAAGGGCGAAAAGGGAAAAATGTCTTTTCGAGCGCTTATCAATAGCTCATTAACCAAATTCGGGTATGTAGTACTCTTCGCTTCAAAAGGTTACCTATAAAATACGTAAAAAATTATTTCAGGAATTTTTTTAATTTAACGCCCAAGAGGGTGAAAAGGTGTAAAAATGTGTTTTCGAAGACTCCTTAATAGTTTAGTAACCCTATAAAATATCGTTATGCTATTTTCTTTAAAATATTTCGTATATAAATACCTAAAAGGTAATCTCAGGATATTTCTGCAACCAAACCCCTTTAAAGGTGAAAAATGTTCGAATGTGTTGTCGATGACGTTAATTACTTTAAATCGTTTCCATCCCTGTTACGTTCAAACCAAAATGTTTTCTGAAAACCAATCAAATGAAAAAAAAATCAATATAAATTAAATCTGTCTCTTAATGAAATAGCAGGTTCCGTTCAATAATTAAATAACTATTTCTTGTAGAGTACGCGATCGATGCAATGTATCGCTCTGTGTTCCTTTCCTTGTGATGTTCTATATACATTATTAAATCCCCTTTTATACCGTGGTTAATTAGTTCAAACCCGATTTTCGATTAGTAGTAATTAGCATATTTTTGCCCATTGTATTTGCACAGTAACCAATCTTTGTGTTGCAACATTTTATTGGTTTCTTGCAAAGAGAATTGCCAGAACGAAACACTTCCGAATCACCTAACGAACTGTCAAAATCACGTGTTATAACAATGGCGAGGCCGTTTGTTTATATTTTGTTTAACCAACATACCTGAGCTTTTATTCACTAAAATTGTATTTAACTTAACTTACATATAGGCCTATTCCCATAGCATTAATACTAGTAATACCTAGAAGACAAATACAGTTTATACAGTCTTTAATCTATTATAAAAGTGAATTAACAAATTATTTAGAAAAAAATTTGCTAAAGATGAATATCTTACGAGGACTGAGCAACATTAACAATACAGTATAACAAAATAATGAGCATAGTTTGCTTAAGTTGTTCGAAGGGGTAGAAATGCGGAACAAATGTGCAGATACAGTTGTAAAAATGAATGATAATCCATAACCCTGTGGAGTTCGCCAACTGCATCTACCCTTCTGGCCTATCACCACACAAGCTTTTCCTTAAGTTTGGGACTCCATTGATGTTACTGCGAAGCCTTAACCTATCAAAATGCTGCAGTTGCACCACGCTCCAAGTGTAGGCCTGGCAAAAATATGTGATCAGGTCACAGTCTTCACTGAATGTGCACGGGGAGGAATAAGTTTTCACAACGTAGATGCTATACTTATTCAATCCGAATACACTTTAGGATTTAAGAGACTGCAATTCTCCCTCAAGGTCTATGACTACAAGTGAGATGCAGGGACAGTCACTATGGACAGCAGGGAAGGAATTTTAGAGAGACCTGCTTCTCACATGGGCGTCTCTACGTGGCCTGCTTCAGAGTAAGCTCACCTAGCGACCTGTAATCCTAGCACTTGAGATCATAACCACTAATGTGATTTCCTGGATTCAAAGGGGAAATCCCAGTGACTCTATACCCGGAAATAATGTTAAAAATTATTGTGGCTGAAGGAAGGCTGGAAGTTATGGGTCAAATGGCCCAATGTCGTGTATGGTCATGAACTGTTTGTTAGTGGACATCCTTAAATCACAAGCTGTGTTGACATATGTTTTTTTCAAAAAGCCATAAAGAGTTCGATCCAGGGGCTGCAATGAGGGGAAAATCACAAAACGGTGATAATGCTACAGACTTTAGAGGTACCACTAAGGCTGTTATACTGTCGCCACAGTGTGTGGAATTTTTTTATAATTGGCACATTATCTAGCCAGTGGTCTGAATGGTATGCCAAAATCTTGGTGAGCTCCCCTGATTCAGCTACGTGATATTTTCATGGCAAGTATAGCTGCTTCCTTGGTTTCGGCAGTTATTTAATCCTTCGTAGTATTTTCCTTGAGTGTGTGCACCGTCATAAAATCTAGGAGAAAACAGTTCTGTTAAGACCTAATCATAAAATTATGTTATATATATATATATATATAGATATCGACGTACAGATGAAACAAGAAATAATCTAAGAAATATTTGAAAGTATTCAAACACAGACTACTAAAATTAAAAAAGCAATTTCAGACTGTAAAAGTCAACCGGAAAGGAACCAATCAAATTCCCAGGTTGTTCTTTGAGAAGTACATACCGAAACGTATATACTGTGTATATACTCTTACATACACGATTGTATTTGAAAGTAAACTTTTACTCAAAAGTTTAATAAACACAAAACATCTCTTTTTCCTTGACTTCTTCGCCATTCTGATTCCACCAACGGAGAGACAAGATTGTATACTGTGAGGGACAGTTTCTGTGAGACGGGTGGCGCGATCCTTAATCCCGTTACGGAACTACAACTGATGTGCCAACTTGCACCTGTAGCCAACTTCCCCCGGTCTCCCTTAATGTTTTAAAGAAAAAAATAATTTTCACAAGGAAAAACTTAACAATACAGACATCTTCTTCTTATGTTTCCTACGAAGGGTGCCGCGGTGGTGTTGTGGTTAGACTACTGGCCTCCCACCTCTGCGAACCAGGTGCGATTCCCGGAGGAGTCGCTCCCGGATTTTCACATGTGGGAATGGTGCCGGTCAGCGGGTTTTCTCGGGGATTTCCCTCTTCTCCCGCCCTTTCATTTTGGTGCTGCTCCATATTTCGATATTAAGCGCCGCCCAGATCTCTCCACTCTACTCCACTCTTTCCTACGCATCATTTTTTTTCTTCGAAAGAGGTTGTGGTATTCTTGTTAAACGGGGGAAAGACGGACATAGCTTGTATGTGGGGAGAGTGTTGATAGCAGCGACTGTTCTACCGGAGCACTCCCCTGCCGTGACCCGCGCGCGACCCCTCCACGTCGTGGGAGAGGACGCCTCGCGCATTACTCATGCACGACACGGGGCGATTAGCCTCGCTTGCAATCCCGACCCGTCCTTGTTTGCGGCCGGCCAGCCGCCATCAAATATTGACGTCGCGCGACGTGCTGCGCCACTTGTCGCCCATCAATCATGGATGCGTAACCACCTGGACACACGGCTCGTTATACTGTATCGCGCGGGGGACGATTACCGCTCCAGCTGATTGTATTTCATGACAGGGGAGGATCAACGAAAATAAAAGAGCATGACCGCCTGACGTACGTGTCCTATTTGTTTCACGTTCATGCCTCTTTCCGTCAGCCGCCTGAAAGCGATCTCGAGTCGATACGGCGAGGAGTCGTTTGTCTCCTCGAGCAGGTTCTACAGTATGGTCGATATCGCTACAGGCTATTCACGGTTAATTCTGCACTTTTGAAAGCCCTCTCATTTCGACTAGTAGTCAATAAATATTGTTTATTTTAGCCTTAGACGTTAACTTCCGAGTGCAGTGGAATTTACACACTGTGTTTATTACTTACATACTACTTAAAATGTAGTTAGCGGATTAAAAATTGGCTAAAATAGAAAAGTAACTAGGGCCTTAAAAGTGCTCACTTTACCGTAAACAGCTTATACCGCCAAGGCGTATCCATACGTGTATGTGCCTCTTGTAGAGATTCTTCGTTTTTGTGTCATAATTTCGGTTTCAGAATAATTATTGACTATGTTTGATTGCATAAAATTTACATTTTACGACTTGTTTAATACTTTTGTGCTCAATTTTCACTGCGTGTTACTTGCCAGATGTGAAAGTAAGGGACATATTTATATTTAATCAATTATTTTCTGTTTTTTTCGCAACTAGCAAATATCGCACAGTATAAATTAGACACAAGAAATATGAAACAACTGATAAAATGTACATTTTCTGTAATCGAACATCTTCAATAATTTTTTTGAATCTGAAATTTTAAAGCGAAAATGAAGAATTGATGTATGACAGGTGAAGGCGAGCCATAAGGTGCCTCCCTAGTAAACAATTTTTTAACTTCTCAATGTCACGTCCGGCCGTAGAAGCATTGCGACGGCGCGGCGATGGGAGACAAGCTTCGCGTGTGTTCTGCTTCCTCATAATTTTAAGCGATGACTACAGTGTTTCAATACAGCAATCTGTTCAGAAAAGATACAGCATTGTCGCTATAGTTTAAATACTCTTTTTCAGAAGAATTAATATCGTAAACAGCGATGTTGGCTGGCTTTGACACTTTTTCAACGACCACATTTGTTTCAATAACAAAATTTATAAATTGGCAACAAAATATCGAGTTTCATTTCTGCCCTGAAAAAACATTTACATTCAAATATTTTAAAGTTTTTAAAAAATTGGAATAGACACAACTGCCTATAGGCTGTTCACGGTAAAATGAGCACTTTTGAAAGCCCTGCTTAAGATCTACTTGTATGCAATTATGTATTCTTCTGCCCTATCCAAAGTAACGTTGCCACGAGCCTCGTCACTTTATTCATGACGTCGGACAAGAGAAAATGTGAAATTATTACAAAAGAAAATAATGTGAAAATCTGTTCATTTTAATACTTCGGTGCATTAAAAAAAACAGAAAGTGAAATAAATGATTTAAGTTATCGCAAATGGTTACTTGGTACTTTTTTTTTTCGACGTAAAGATATGGAACTACTTTTCATTCATCGTTACCAGTGTTACTGGGCACCTGTCACTCAGTTCGCCCGTTAAAATACATGCAGGTAGGGAAAGTGACTTTTTTCTAAGGTTGGATTTAAAAGTGCTCACTTATCGTGAACAGCCTTTACAATGAGACCCATATGACAACTGGGGAGGCCCTTTAAATGCCATTCTTTACCCTTCAGAAAAACCGCGCAATTCTGAAAGAAAAAAAAACAGTTAATTACAGGCGAGACAAAAAAAAACCATAATAGATTTTATTTCGAAAACCATTTTTAGCATTTTGAAACTAAATTGTTATTAACAATTTAGACAAATATGCTACTTAACCCAGATTTGAAAATAAATTTGTATTAAAAATATGCAGTGGATATACGAGTTTTTCGCTCTTTAAAATCTCATAGTGGAGTTACTAAGTATCTGTTTTTGTTTGTAGATTAGTTTTGATCATTCGCGAAGATAAAAACTTTTCGTAGTATATCAGTTTTTTTGTAAGATTTGAAATTAAAAACTACAAAAATTGAGTTACAAGTTTTTTTTATGAGAATAACATATTGCATCATGCATCCCTTCGTCAAAGATATTCCATTTCCGCAAGTGCATCTGTCACAGGGTAAATTCTATAATTAGATGTCAAAACACTACTTGCCATTTGTATCAGGCGAAAATCCGCCAAGGGCGCACGAGGCACACACTACACCACGAACTATAAACACGATTTATTGTGAAGAAAATTTACAGAGTCTCACCAATCAGTTTAAATATCAGTAGTTTTTACGAAGAATCATTTACATTCTAAGGTATGAAAAATATTGTGTTAACCAACAAAATTTATTTTGTTTTGTGTTCATAAAACATTAAAGTAATTTCGAAACAGAAAAAAAAAATATATATATATATATATATATATATATATAAGCAACCGATATGCCATTATTGCTGAAGTAGTCGTGACTGCCAAGCGCGAGATTAATCAAAAGTTGAAAGATGACTTAGGACCTGTTTGTAAAAAGCCATAATTTATCGTTCCCAAAACTTTTCCTTGTGTAATTCGCACTGATTAAAAATAATAATTTGGTATCCATCTGCAAATTTAAACTATTATTTGCATATGTGCCTGGTCCCCAGGTATAAGTTATATTTACAGGTTTTTTCGAAAAGAAAAGTAGCAGTGCATCTTTATGCCACAGTGTAATTGATATAGCTGGCTCACAATGAACTCAGAACTTTCGTAACGAGATATTAAAAACCATCACTGCCCGTAACTACATATCGGTCTATTGTAAGATAAAAGCATTTACTTGGCAAAAGGAGTTTATGATTTTACATCTAGCTAAAAGTGTCTTTCTTAAATGAGCGGCCATTGAAAAAGGTTTCTTATTTGTTTTTTTTGACACACATTAAAGTAAAGTGATACATATTCATGACAAAAAAGGATAAAAGTTTAGATTTTTTTTTTTTTTTTTTCCCCTTAGCTCTTGGCAGTACCACTGTCAAATTCACATAGAGTAATTTTGGCATATTAGTTGAACAACTTCATTTCACCTCTACAGAACATTTCATACAAGACTGTAACTTCATACTTCATTACATACAGCCAATGAAATACAAAATTCAGCGTCATGTATGTCTGTTTGAATTTCATAACCAAGAAAAAAATAGCACAACTGATGCAAAATTACAAACTAGCATTATAAAACCACTACATTCATCTCCCATTCTTGTACACGCGTGTGAACTTCTCAAATACGTATTTTTATACATCGCACAAAAATGACGAAAATGAAAAAAAAAGTGTCCCTACAAAATAGAAGAAATCTGGATGAAAACCCACTATAAATATATTTGCTAGCACAAATTGGTAGAAATAGGGATTCCTACGTTAATAGTTTCCGTTCCTGAATTATGAACTAGGCAATAGATGTATTTTCCGTATGCCTTTGAAATGATCCATGTTTACTGTCACTCGTAGCTATTGGAGTTAAGATACTGAAGCAAATTGTTGGTATGCTTTATATACGTTTGTACTATAATTATTTGTTTGTATGATAATTATTTGTTTAAATTACAATTTATTACCTATGTAATAATATTTACACTCTGAGAGAGGTTGTGCATGTGTGTGCGTGTGCGCCTGTGTGCTAACTTATCATAAAATGACATGTTCAATATTCTGAGCTATTATGCTCTTTTGGGATCTGTGAACGCATAAATAGATGAATAGTTTAAATACTCTGCATCTTTTGAAAGTAAAATTAAACATACACCGCGTCGTTCTCGGCCTCGAATCGAACAAGAGTGCACTTGGCGTCATGCCGTGTGCTCTTGCTTCGACTCGTAACAATCCCAAAGAAATTGCACACCGCGAAGAAAATGTTTACGCCATCCATGTGGCAATGCTATAATTTACACAATGGATTTGTCATTATGTTTACTATGATACATCACAAATTATAAATATATTACCTTAATTATTATCTGTGTGTAGTAAAGGAACCCATAATTGTTTGATGACAAATTTAGAACAGTCAATTCACTGCAAATAAATTCTTTAAAAAATCCGAAAAAATGTTGCCCCTTGAAATGTGGGGCCCAGGGCAATTGCTAATTTTACCCACTTTAGACGTGGCCCCGAATTAAATTGTGTTACTATAACACATTTGTTTTCAAAACAGTGTCACAGAGTGTCACATAATCGACGTATGGGTACAGCCGCATAACGCCACCGTAAACATATTTCACTTCGAACTTGGATAGACTTGGCGTAATAAAAAAGTGCAGCATTTTATCGATATTTATCAACACATATGAAACTTTCAAATCATTGTATTATAAAAAAATGTTATAAAAAATTAAGTATATGCAGGACTGAGACAATTTTAACGCACATTAAAATAATATTGTGACTGATGTAAACAAATTCTGCAAAACGCGAATGAGTGTTCCGGTTATCAAAAATAATTAAGAATTACAGTTCTACGATTATTGAAGTGATGATACTCCACTTTTTAATTATTGAAGGGGGTATGTCCCCTTCATCACCCACATACCGACAACCCTGGGCTTAAGTACTTGTACCATGCAGGTAATTAGGTCCAGAACAAAATCAATTGTTAAATATGTAAAAAGAATAAATTAAGCGGACTTTTACAGCTGCTCATGATAACAGGGTGTTGTTTGCGGTTAATTAAGAAGGTTTAAAATTACTGCTAAGGATCTACTGTTGTTTCCATGTAGTGTCATTCCACCACATGTGAAAACAACATTGCCACAAACCTGAACATGCGACACTGCGAAATCATTAGGAAGGTTTATGTGTTTTAAAATGCAAAATTTTACTCTGTATTGCGTAAGTTAAAACAATAATAAACAGTTCATTGTCCCAAAAGAGAACGACATTAATATATTTTTTCCACATCGCTACCAACTTTACTAGGGGTATACCAGTCCGTGTGTTTGTTAAAATACTTACAGTTTTGCAGTTGGGGCAGGGAATTTTTGCAGAGTTTAATTCTATTATGTCCCACATATGGATAAATAGTATTTAAATTATCCATTTCTCACGACATGTTACGATTCAGCTTCGTCTTATTTCAGTATCACTTGCAATGTTGCCAACCTCGGTTGTCCAATACAAAACCAGAAAGAATTGAAGTGTATAATAAGTAACAACATGAAATATTCATATTCTTACCTAAGTACTTGTGATAGAAACACAATCAACATAACATATCTCTTATTTAAATGCAACACCGTTCACTTGACATTAAGACATTTATAAATTATACTTAATCACTTTAAACACAATTAACATAACAAATCCCGCCTATTCGTTCTGTAATTTAATACATATTGATACCTGCCAAATGCTGAAGTTTGGAAGTAGGTATTGATTCTGCTCTGTGGCGTGAGGCGCCAGCACTTGATGCTAGCCCTCAGTGATAGGGCGTATACATACGTCGACACTGTTGTCTCTAGGTCAAATTTACTAATAACATACACTGGCTTTGGGTGAGTTCACATAATCGAGTTTTATTGTTGCTTGAACAGGTTAACTGGTACATGAACTCAAGAGACAAACTCCCTCCCTTTTCCTATGTAGGCTACGTATGGTTTGACGCCGCGACTGGCGTCGTGGGGGGGGGGAAGATTCTTCGCACTTGGTGTAGAACTACTTATCTGACACTGCAGCGCTGAATTCCCTCGGCTGGCGGCTTGGAACTGCTCTCGAACTTGGTGGGCGTCTCGGCGCCTGGCTTCGAAGTTCCTTCTTCCCGGGTCCAACGCAGGACTCTGCGTTTGACGAAGTCTGACTGACTTTTCTCGGATGCTTCCCGCCGCACGTCCCGCTTGACGGCCTCCGACTGAGGTCGACGTCGTGATGCATTCTCGATCCTCGACTGACTCCGGCTGACTGACTGACTGCTCGATCCGCGACTGACTGATTCGACGTCTCTCCACTGACTGCCCTGTTGCTCCCCCCTTCGTGTGGTTTTGTAGCGTCCATCACCATATTCAACTTGCCCCATCTCTGCACGTGTCCGGAGTGCTTGTCGTCCCTCCGGGTCATAAAACACGTGGCCGCTGCTCGTGTGGTCCGCAGCCGGCGTGGCATCGTCCCTTGGTTCTGGCTTGTAAGTTTATTGTTCCGTTCTGCACGCACGTCCGCTAAAAGCTCTCATGGTTTATTGCGATATAAGCCCGGGACAGGCGCAGCTGGTGGTGGGATCTCGGTGTCCCTTGGGCAGCTGCAAAATGTAGCTGTGTTCATGCCCGGGTGCCTTCCGTTGTATCCGGATGTCGTCTGCACGTGCAGGAACAGTTGCACGTGCCGAAACCTTTGGTAGCGTGCCTTAGCAGCTGCGAGGCTCCTGGTGTCCCTCTTCCGGCACGTCCACAAAACCCTTAATCCTTATTGCGGTCGTACGCCCGCGAGCTTCGCCAGAGCGTGTGTTCTGACGAATAAAATATAGGGACGCAGAATGCGTCAATATTTGCATGCGCATTTTTGTTAGAGCAAGAAAATAGCTGCTGCTGGTAGTGTATTTATTTACACTCTCCCAATCTCTCTCTCTCTCTCTCTCTCTCTGTGTGTGTGTCCATCCTTGTTTCTTCAATACCTTCTCTGCAGGTAGACAAATAGCTAAGTGTGCGTCACTATTCTCCCTATTATAACTTGATTGTCCAGTATCTTGAAAGGTTAGACCATGTATTTCCGTTTCTTATACATTTACTGTACGTTATTCACATAATTTATTTGCCCGGATCTTACCCCTTGTGTAAGTAAATGTAAACTACAAAGTATCGATAACTGATCCATTAATCACAGATATCATTCAATTTGGTCGCCAGTTATGTACGTTATTATTTTTAACAATAATTTACTTTTGGTACACAAAACATTGTACTATATGTATAAGTGCAGAGTGTTAAATAGTCTCCTAATCAACGAGTTTGAGAGGACATTCAAAAATTAAAAAGACCTTACAGTCGAAAATTTTGGTGTAGCACTTGGTTTATCAGAGCATATTCTTGGATATTGGATGAAGCAAGTAACTAAAAGAAAAACGTTAAGGATAGGGTTATGCACAGAAAAGGCAGAGTCGATGAGGCTTTCATAGTTTGATTGAGCTCCGAACAACTTCTTTACCGAAAAATTAACGTTTGGAGCTTTTTAGGTTTTTATTGTAACTAATGCGATTGCATGGTGGTATCCAATATTAAGTTTTTAAATGCTTATGGGCTACTACGAACGATAAATTCATTATTTTATTTTGCAGTTCCAAACATATTGTACCTCAATACGAAAAGGAAACAGTCTGAATTGGTTGAAAGACGCTATAAAACAAATCTTTACAAAAAAAAAACATTTTACTAAAATATTTTTAACTATAAAATTTGTATCATACACTTACGTGTCAGAAAAGGATGCAGAATACTTCCATGTGATTTCTGTTTTGCGGTAATACTCAGAAGAAAGTTTATTCTAAGGACATTGAACACAATGTTATAAATTAAAGACATCATTCCATGCGATTTGTGTTGGTGTTGCTTAAATATAATAATAAGTATTATATATATATATATATATATATATGAGAGTATATGTATACAGGTGTGCGTGTGAAAAGCATATGAGGAGCTCAATTTATCAGTGAACAGAACTGCCCCTGTCGTGATCACGATCACTCATTACATTTAACAAATTTTCTACTGAGTTCAGAAACACTTGTTAATTTTTATAAATAACAAATCTTAACTTAGCGGTTATTTCACAGGAATAGTTTGCAATTTACATATCACGCAATATACGCTTTAAAACGAGATTTATGAATTGTATTTATTTCCGTGTTCTGTGTTTAGACAAAAATTTCGTATTTATTAACAATACCGCATGGCAAAAGTGTTTAAATCTTAAAAACACAATCAATTATTTCCCACCACGTATCATGATTTTGCGTACAAAAATGAGCGGTCACCAAATATTTTGTTTATAAAATCCAAAAAAATATTATTTATTTTGAAGTTTATATTACAATTTTCTCAACTTTGCATAAATTTTTTTTTTCTTCTACAGTTATAACTTTAGGCATATTCTTCAAAATGGTTGGTTGTGTTGATCTCTGTGGTCGAAGTCACAGATACGTTTAGCAAGGAAATACGAAGTAAATAGTTCGAATTTCGGTAAGCCGTAGATTTGTCTGTTGTTTACGAATGTGAGATGCTGTTAAATTTATCCTGTAATCCGCCCTTCGATTAACTTCCCAGCATTAAATCAGTGACGTTATTGGGGCTTAAGCTCAATCAAACCAAAATCTTTCATTTTTATTACTGCAGTCTCAAACCAGTAAATTACTACTTTAAACAAGTGGCAGAAAAAGCAAGACAAGTTTATGCTTTTAATTAAAACTTAACTTTGGAAACAGTTCCAGTNACTTTAAACAAGTGGCAGAAAAAGCAAGACAAGTTTATGCTTTTAATTAAAACTTAACTTTGGAAACAGTTCCAGTTATACACAGAAAATTAAAGGAGTTAAGTATTAACGGTAGTTCGATTTACGAATACATCAACGTTATTGCGGGAAATACATCACAGATAATAATACAGTATGTTTGTTTAGTGGCGTGACAAACCACATATCAAGAGCAATATGGTACGTGAGACAAGTTTTGGCAATGGAGCCATAGGCCTTTGCATAGTTGAATTACATTCGAGTTTGAGTATGTTCTCACACTCAAGTACTACATTTTTTTAACAATATTTCGGACAACTGAAAATTGGATAACCATTTTGCGAACAGAACTGTTAAAATAGTATTCAAGTCGAAGTTGCACTCCGANCGGACAACTGAAAATTGGATAACCATTTTGCGAACAGAACTGTTAAAATAGTATTCAAGTCGAAGTTGCACTCCGACTTGACTACACAAAACTATGCGTGAATAGGCCCTATGGCTCGTATCGACTTGCCACGTTGATTCCTAACTCGGATTACAAACCTATCTAGTGACCTGCTGTCTTTTCAGAAATTGTAGGCGCGACGAGTAAGAAATGGCAAATCATTTCCATTTCTGTTACAAAAATATTTTTGTAATACTTCGAAAGCTTTCTAAATTCTCATTTTTGAATCTTTGACGGGTTGAGTTCGTATCAGAAATAACCGAACTGTAGTGCCCGAGCACAACGAATACCACGGTATCCTTGCTTGCGCTTTGAAGTTACTTTCTGACATATTAAGTAATCGTGCAGATAAAACAACAACGTTCTTGGACAGCAGTAACATTATTTCACACTTCTAAATGTATTTTAAAAAAACCACCGAATTTTAATTTTGCTGTAATGTTTCTATCTGTTCAAGTTAATCCATAAATACTATCGTGCATTTCTTCTGTACTCATATATCACTGCTTTGTTTCTTAAAATAAATTTATCCGTGGATTGACTACAATGGGAAGTGTTAAAAGTTGAAGTGTGTATTTTGCCACTTTTAATGTTTACAGTCGGCGTTATTAATATGTTTAGAGCCAAACACTGCTAACAAAATCCTCTAAATTATATTTGTTCTCAACTTTGTCTGACACCACGACCTTTGTAGGATAAGTGGCATCGGTATCTCACTGACTCACGGAGCGAAGGGTCCTTTTCGGGAATAAGAAAGTTTGTATGGAAGCCGTGTCAGCATAACAGCTGAACTTGTTAATAAATCCGGCACAAAATAAACAAACCTTCCGTTTTAATATCGTCAGAAATTTTCCAAAGTAGCCTGCTTCTAATCTACTTTCAAGGCTCAATCGTTACTAAATCTTCACAGCATACTCAATTATAAGTTAGCTTAAGGTACTAAATATTTGTTTGTATTTCTGGGAATAGCTTTTTTTGTAGCAAGCATTACATTGGGACGAACCAGTAACATTTCTTGAAAAATTGTCTGATAGCGATATTTTTTTGTTTTTGCATTTTATGCTTATAAGGTTATTTTTTCTTAAATTAAATCTGCACTGGTGTTTGGAAATTATGGCTGTTTAATGACTTTGACCTTCGACTTAAAAGCAAATTTATCCCATAAATATTTTCGTATGCTTAAAATGAGAGAAGTTATTTTTTCTGCGACAGAAATTATTTCCGATCGTCTGTAGTATTTACGTCAGCGAATATAGTTATTGTAGACGAGCTAATTTACACAATGAGCATTCTTATAAATACGCATTTGTGCTCTAGCCGTCAGTGAAGGCGAAAGTAAACTCCGGGATCTGCACAAAGTAGCCGGTGTTCCAAAGTTCCAAATTTTTCACGGCGTTCAAGAAAATAGGTGTACGGATATGAGGCTGTGAAACGTCGAGAGAGAGATAGAGAGAGAGAAAGCGAGATAGAGAGAGAGAGGAAAATATTAGAAGCTAATGTGAGACGTAAGGAAGACATACTACACGAAGACAGGTAATGAAATTAAGATTAGTCTTTAGTATTTCTTACAGAAATATATTTTCCCCGTGTTCAATAACTACGTACACTGTAAAACAAGTTCTTGTAAACTTCCTAAACTTTAATGGAAGTTTTTAACCCAAGCATAGTGTGGGAATAATACCACATACACGACTGCAGAAATAGGAGTATTAAGCGTCGTTACAATACAAAGTTGGCAACTTCCCTACGTAGTTAACCCTTTTCTGAGCAAATGCAGGAACTCCACTATGAATTTATGGGAAAATAATTTGCCATTCGCGCTTTTTCGCTGTACATATATACTATTGTCGTAAATTTACGAATAATTTCTTAGAGTGTACCTTCCGTAAGCATCGTAACCAGAACTAGCGAAGGCTGTCTGAAAGTGTATTTGGATTGCACAGTCTATCTTGAAAAAACGTTTTTGTTAACGATACGTTTTGGTTTAAATTCTGTTTCTGTTACTTGCTAAGAATACCTGAGATGACGAAGTAAAACACATCCCAAACAAATTGAAATGAAAATGTGACTGGTATTGCAGAGCTCTAATTTTGGTATAAATCGGAACAGCTGTCCGATTTTTTTGGGACAGCATTTTGTTTTGGTTATATGCACAGTGAAATAACGAATTAGAATTTTTTTTTCCCATGAGACTTGTGTTTATTTTAGTTGAGCATAAAGAAGAAATTGCAACTAAATGATAAACGGGCTTATCTCATGGTTTATAGCAGTAATTAACAAAAAAAATACTGTTTCATTACAAGTTGGCAAAAATGAAAATAAAATTATATACTTAGAGCGCGCTTAGGCAACTGGGATTGACATGTGAATGTGTTGAATTTTAACGAAATCTTGTTTATTTAAAAAATACAAATAAGATACTACTAAAGGGATTACAATTAAATCCGCAAAAAAACTTAGAAATAAAAAATTTATAAAATTTTATTAATGAAGATGTTTTTTTCAAATCGCAAATATAGAATGAACAAAATATAATCATTGCTGTAGCAGTACAACTTGCGTTCGTTGTTGTGTTACAAAGTACTTGTGTTTTAGACTGAAAGTATTTTTTTTTGTGACAGTGACGTATTATCTGGATACGTTGATACTGTGAATTAACCTTGCTCAAATTCATGTATCTGCGGTGTAATTTACGATAGTATTTTGTACATTTTGTGGTGTTGTTTGCAGAACCATATAAGTGCAGTCTTTTATACACTTCTAAAATCATAAGCATTTGTGAGAACATTCTTAAAACTAAGAGGAAACAACACGTTATGACGTTACTACGTAATGAAAGCTGTGCGCCAGTGAGTGAATGAATATGTATTTTAAGTGGTGTTAATAGGATATGCAATAAGCCCGTAAAGTCCAGTTAACTCTAAAGAAAAAAAAACTGGGTTTTCTGAGCTTAGCAGCCCGAAGGTCTACTAAGATAGTTTATTTGATGCATATCGTGTTTCAGATTTCATCGCTTACTTTCGGACACCTATCTCTGTTACTTCAGACTACGTAATAGCATGCACGCAATCTCTCTCTTTCTCTCTCTCTCTCTCTCTCTCTCTCTCTCTCTCTCTCTCTCTCTCTCT
>NQII01008476.1:8791-29858 GCA_002778355.1 Clitarchus hookeri | reverse complement strand
GTGGCTGAGCGGTTAGCCTGCCCGCCTCCCACCATAGCGTACCGGGTTCAATCTCCAGCCGGACCACTCCAGATCTTCGCATGTGTGAATCATGCCGGACGATGGCGTTGGTCGGCGTGTTTTCTCGGGGATCTTCCGTTTCCACCACCCTTTCATTCCGGCACGGCTCCGTATTCACCTCAATCACCCTCATCGACTCTCAAAACCTCGCTCTTAAGAGCCGTCCAAATATCTTTACTCACTCACTCACTCACTCACTTTAGTTGCTGCAACGCATGTTTTATTGCCGTAAAAAATAAGCATCGTTAAATATAAACCACTGTAAAGCAGGTTTACCGCAAACAATAATAACCTTGTATTGTGGTTACAATAGCTCAGCAGTATCCTTCGTGATAAATTAAAATATTGTATTTAGAAGGTTTTAACTATTATGTCGATGATCTAAGAAATTTGTTATTTGGTAACTTACTTAACATTTAGAAAGTTTCGTTACGAACTAAAAACTATAACGAACGAAATAAATGTTTTAATATCACTTATCCCTTTTCTTTGGTGTACAGCGACATTTCTGTACTGTAAACAAAACAAGCTCAAAGAAAAATTTTTTTGCTATAAAAATAATATTGACATAAAATAAAAATCTATAAAGAAAAATTTTAGTAACATCAAAACTAAGTTTCTTTAACCTTTCGTTTGGAATAAAGCAAGATTTGGTTAGTGTAAACAAAACAGCCTTAAATATATACTTTTCGTTGGTATACAGAAAGTTTTGGACATTTTTTTTTTACTGTGTAGACCCTAACAACTTTTGAAAACTAAATACCCACTTCTGCGTTAATGTTAATCTGTTTTTCATAGGCGTGCACACGGTGTATGCCGGGTGTGGCCAGACTAACCCTAATTACAGGAATATTATTCCGGTTATAAATTGAAAATTCCTTACGAAACCTGGCTAAGGCCTATGTGTCAGGACAATCTTGACATGCGAAGTAACTATCTGTATATTTAAAATGTGTAATTATTTGTACTAAATTTTAAATTACGTATTTTTCAAATTTAAATTTGGTTTTCATAGATTTATTCCGTAAATATAATATTCTTTTCTTCTTGTAATATTTTCCTATAATGATTTTAAATAAAACTTTAGTAAATTTAAGTGATAGGATTCAACAATTATTTAAGTTATTGTATTAATAGTTTCATTTCAGTTTTAAAATAAAAACAAAATTGTTCTTCACATTTGAGTTTTTATTTTTAATTGTTTTTTTTTTTAATTTTGCGAAATGTGGTCTTTTTACAACATTCTATGTTGCCATAACTTGTCCATAACTATCACTATTTTAAGCTTAAAAATATTCAAAAATGTCCCGAGGGAGAAAGCTTCGGACACCAGCTTTGCAGGTGGCCATCGGCGATTATCTTTCAGCTAACACTAATGATGAAAGCTGCGCATGACTGTGTTCTTATAGTTTTCATTTTCGTATTGAAGAGGGAGGACAGGATCATTATCTAGGACACTTAGAGTAAGAAGCTATCTTTTTGACTGGCCGCTTCAGTTCGTCAGATTCTTTAACGCCGAGTCAATGAAGCAAATTTCTATTGATTTTCATTACCAAGCAAAGTAGAGATGCATAAAAATATTCCATGTGCGTCTATCACATAAAACTTTACGCATTTTATTTGTTGCACGCACTACACACACTATGTTTCTATACTATCAAAATGACAACTGCACTGCATTTATAAAGGAATGGAAAAGCATTTGTACAAGGTGCACTAGTTTTCACCATCACATTCTTTCAGCACAATCTTGTGTTTAAAAAAAAAATAACCACACAGTGTATGTAGCCTTATAAGAATGTTTCGCATTTGTTATGATTTTCTAGTGTTTAAGCATTATTAATAGTTTATCAGATATTGTTATTGGTTCAGTTGAAATTTACGAAGAAACCACAATGTCGTACCCGGCTGTTTTGTTAACTAGATCGGTCAATGCAAATGTTTACTTCCTATACGCATTAATTTTTTCTAAACTAATTCTGTCCTGAAGTTGTTATTGTAATTTACAGGTGGCATTTATTGCCCACAGTTAATCGAACGCTTTCAAGTTAGCCCGTGTAAGAAACCTTACCCATTACTGCATGTACTATCCTATTTCAGAAAAACGCTGACTTTAATAGCTCCTACATGCAGTGACTTTGACAGCGATGTTTATATGTCTTAGCGTGTAATTAATATTTGGAAAAGATTGGGATGCGCATAATTTTTGTTTTCTGGTAATATTACAGCATCTAAAAACTGGCGAAATAACAACGTATTAGTGTTCCCAACAACTCCCCAGCGTAATATTTTCGACCCATAGGTATACAATCTAGCAAGTCCACGACAGTATTATTTTATACGAGTGGCAGAAACGCAAATGGCAGGGAAATTTAAACCAAGTGTAGAGATTTCGAAATCGTTTTATTAACCGTGAACGAAAACTAACAAGCATTGTCTAGANGGAAATTTAAACCAAGTGTAGAGATTTCGAAATCGTTTTATTAACCGTGAACGAAAACTAACAAGCATTGTCTAGATGATATAGGCACATCAATGCTGCTATTTTAATCATCGGATAAAGATCGGACTGAGGAATGGCGATGCATTGTTTTCTCAACGATTCCCGCTTCATTCTTAATGCAGACGNCTCGGATAAAGATCGGACTGAGGAATGGCGATGCATTGTTTTCTCAACGATTCCCGCTTCATTCTTAATGCAGACGACGATCGCAGCAGGATTTGGCCCCGCGGTGAACAACTCAACGACCCTGCAGTGATTCGTGAACGTCATACCTCACGGACACAAGTTGTTAATGGTACGGGGTGTCATCAGTCACGACTCGAGGTCGCGTCTCGTGGCTCTCGAAGGCACGAAGACAGCACAGCGATGTTTCAACGAGGTTCCGCGGCGCCGTTTCCTTCCAGTTTCGCGCAGCATATTCCCGNCACGAAGACAGCACAGCGATGTTTCAACGAGGTTCCGCGGCGCCGTTTCCTTCCAGTTTCGCGCAGCATATTCCCGGCGCTACCGCGCAGCAGCAAGATAATGCTCGTGCCCGCACAGTTCGCATCACCCAGCAGGCTCTGCAAGATGCGGACACCTATTACTTAGCCTGCCAGGTCTCCACGTCTGTCCCACGTTAAACACGTACGGGATGTGGCGGGACGAACGACGCCAAACATTGGCCGGCCTACGTGTGCAGTTGCAGGAAGTAGTGCGGCGTGTGCCTCAGGACGCCTCGTCGCGTCGCTGCCTGCACAGCCGCGAGGCGATTCTCTCATTCGTGGATGCCAATCACTGCACCTTCTACGCGTGAAACACTAGTCACTGCCCATTTGTACTATCACCTATCAGCCTGTTTTGGTTTCATAACATTTGGCGCAAGGAAAGAGGGTGTAGCGATTTCCATGTTCAGCGGAGTTTTTGCTGTGACGTCTATAATTTGTAGAATATTAAAAAGAACGCATGGTTTACATCATGCCATGGCCAGTGTGTGTACNTAACATTTGGCGCAAGGAAAGAGGGTGTAGCGATTTCCATGTTCAGCGGAGTTTTTGCTGTGACGTCTATAATTTGTAGAATATTAAAAAGAACGCATGGTTTACATCATGCCATGGCCAGTGTGTGTACATGAGTACCAACCCTTGTTGTGCTTTCACCATATATAAACTATTTAAAATATCTAGTTTCCTGTTCTAACATTAACTTCACTTAAAGTAATTTTGCTTACGGAGCCCATCAAATGTAGGCTACTGCCACTACAGACTTACTATAATGTAGCACTTTGAAGAATATTACTCGGGCAACCAGGAGTGGTTAAATGGCCTCACAATCTCCAGGGGCATCGGCTTGTAAAGGGGGCGCTAAACTTAGGTCAATAAGTTTTGAAGTGGTTTTTAATGTACTTTCTGAAATCCAAGCCTTTATTTTATTCACACGCGTTAGATGTATGGACCACACAGTTGTATAACACAAAAAGCATAACTTAATAATTTGTATCGCGATCATTTGTTTCTAGCTATGAGTCACCTTATTTATATTTTATTAGCGGTTTATTCCCACTTTTTGAACCACACCTTTGAAAATTCACCTCATGTATGAGGTTTTGGTTGTTTCCTTAATATGTCATGTAGGTATCACAAGCTATTTATATTTATGTTAATATAGTANTTGTATGAGGTTTTGGTTGTTTCCTTAATATGTCATGTAGGTATCACAAGCTATTTATATTTATGTTAATATAGTAATGCCTTATTTTAGGGGGCCGCAGTGGTGTAGTGGTTAGACTACTCGCCTTGCACCTAGGCGAACTGGGTTCGATTCCCGGTGGGGTCGCTCCCGGATTTTCCCTTGTGGGGATCGTATCGGACGATGCCGCTGGTTGGCGGGTTTTCTGTTCACTTCACTTCACCAATCAGCGCCTGGTAACATAACTCGCCAGCCGCCTGGCAGCCCAGCCAATAAGAAATCTTTCGCAGAACGCATAAGAAAGTCAGGCACATACATGACTGTTGCCAGAGCCTCCATGGCCATTCAGCGAATGGGTACGCCCACATCAAAGCAACCGCCAGGCCATTTCGTTTCTTGTGTACACGTATCTAGGCTACTCTGTGTACGGATGTTGAAAAAATATCGATATACCGAAATGACGATATTATATCAACGATATATCGGTATAAGTCGTCAATATATTTCAACGATATTTATCAAAATTAATACATTTTTCCAGGTATCGGAAATAAATATATTTCAAATTCTCTTTTAATAGGCTTTGTTTGAATACAAAAATCGAAATGAAAAATTACTGTATTTAATTTTATTAATACCACGTGTCCTCATTTCGTATTATCCCAAGCAATTTTACATTTGTCAAGTCCTTCAAAACAAAAAATATCGGATTCCGATTTATCAGAAATCGATACATTTTGTTTGACATATCGTTTCGTAAAACATTACTTTTATAAATAACCAATATTAATAATATCAGTATTTTTTTCCGATATCAACATATCTAACTATGTGCACGAGTTGTTGAGGCAGGGGACCGGGCAAAGCAGACTTAATGCCATTTTGCACGATCTTATATTTATTAAATTCAAGTAGGCTACTTGAATTCAATTTATTGATCCAAAAATTACTTAATTTGCCTTTCAATGAATTGCATTCAATAAGCTTTTAAGTCTCCGCATAAAAATTTATCACATACTTTTTAATGAAACCAGTTAAAGAAATATCAAAAGCAAATTTATATAAGTATTTACGACTCATGCACAACACGAAAATAAAAGGTTAAACTCCAACAAATCTTCTTTATTTTATTGCACATTTTATTTTTAAAAAATATGCACCATAATTTTGCAAAAATCTTAAATGTGTGTACACAACTCTATTATTATGAGATTACTTCCATTAATACTGTCAGAAAAGCTGTGTTCGGGGAGTGAAATTTTGTATTCAAGAAAATATAGAACGCGTTCTAAACGAAAATATTCTAAGGAAAACGAGACATTCAAGAAATTGTAAGAGAAAATGGCCGCAATTATGACGTTTCTATGACGTCATATAGCATTAATTGAATTNAGACATTCAAGAAATTGTAAGAGAAAATGGCCGCAATTATGACGTTTCTATGACGTCATATAGCATTAATTGAATTGAATTCAATAAGAATTGAAAGTAATTCGAAGAAAAATTTGATCATGTGGAAGGGCCTTTAGCCGCGTCTTGCACGTGTGGGGCCAGGTGAGGCCGGCTGACTATGTCTTACCGTAATAAATTGGGCAGCTGCGGTCGCCAGCATATAGAGACGTCACGAAGAAGGGGGGAAAGAGGAGGCGAGGTGGGTGTTTCCACCGACTCAATAAAACAAACACGAGGGCAACATGGCGACAGCGGTACGCCCCGCACCCCTCTCGAGCACTCGGCCCCTACCGCTCTGCGTCTACATTCACGATTCACTCAGTGAGCTGTGTTTTGATCTGTGCTACACCTGATCGTTTGCTAGTCTACACATCGGCCACTTAAACGTGGTATTGCAGTTGACGTAACAGCATGTTGTTATGTTTTTATGTGAATCGTGACGACGTGTGTAATGGGTGCCTCCTCGCTTTCTCGTGAGTGGTCGCATTACATTAAGTTTCTCCCGGTCTCGCACTGGTTACTGGTACCTGCTGCGTGCGCCGAGTGTGTACAGCACTAAGCAAGCACCAGCTTACCTTGCAACACTTCACCACACGCTACTGCCTGTGATTAATATAGAATTAATGAACATAGCATAGAACACAGTGGATCAAATATGGTTTCAGGTGAACTGTTGACTGAGGTTCGCCTGTGATAATGGTTTAACTATTGAATATTTAAACCTTTAAATTTTGTCTCAAAATTCAAAACTGAAATACGGGCTAACCGCAGAAAAAATTTACAAGAAATATATTTCATGACATTCTAATAACATCGACAATTATTTTGAGCTGTATTCCAATACATTAATTTTGTCAAATTTTGATATCGGTAAGAAAAATAAATATCAATTAAAAAATTTTATTGCAATTTTTATTTATATTTTAAAAAAGCATTTTCCAGAATTTTTGTACGTTTTCCAAACTATTAATTTACGTCACAAAGACAAGAACGTAATATGCTAAACACGTAGGAAATAATTTTAGGCTCTTGAGCATATTCACCAACATGTTCCCTGTAAAGACGGCAACTAGATTCAAAAATGTACTGTATTTCCGCATACTAACGTAGTTTTAGAAATGCCACATTTTAATTTGTGAATACCGAGTATATCAAATTAAGTCTCTCTTTAATTTTTGGGTTCAGAAGAATAAAAACTGATACATTTATACCCCATTTATGGAGACCTGCGAAATTCGCGTTATCTTTCGGTGAAAGGATTAACTCCACTGCCTTGTAATAAAAGTGAACACAGTCAGTGATTTTATTGGCCGCTAACCTTTAAGTGGAGTTACCTACCTGTTTGACTTCCTTAAAGAAGATTGGCCACTTCGCCGCTGAAGTATCATTATTGGTTCAACATTCCCGTGAGGCGTGCCAAGACATACTGCCGGCGTATGGTGGAAGTCGGTTAAATGCACAGTAACATGGAGTTCAGTCTGCCGCTAAATCATAACGCGAATTTTGCAGGTCTCTACCCATTTACATTCGTAAAACATTCACATTTTTACTTGATCGACGGATGAATGAAGTAACAGGATATATGGCAATGTTAATATCACATAAGGTGGAAAGATATAGAGTGAGCTGGAAAGTAGATCCAAAGCAAGGTTTTCAAAAGTGCTCAGTTAACCGCGAACTGGCTATGAAAACTGTGAAATTTTGGGGAACTGAATTTTGATAAATAATGCAAATTCTTATTATAACGCAGGTAAAAAAAAACACAAAAATTTAGTGCATGGCCTTTCTAATAAAACGTTAAGACATTTAACTACTTTTCCTAATTAGCTGACAACATTACTATAAGTACTCTAGCAAGTGTTTAAGTTTATAATTATATACATTCACGGGCAGTTATTTTTAAATTAACTTTCTTCCAGTTGATTTTATTGGGATTCAACGAACCATTTACCCGACAAACCACGCTAAAAATACGCGTTCTTTAAGGCAACCACTAAGTTAGACTAAAAAAATGCTAAATCTATTTAAAGTTTTATCACAATTACAACGAAATTATTTTCATGCATACAACCTTTGAGAAATAGTTTTATCTCACAAAAGTTAAACGTCGGAAAACAAAAATGAAATTTAATAGCCGAGAATATGATCGTTGCATTATTTTGGTTTGCAAGAGAAAATAAAAACCGATACTTTGTAATTCTGCATACTAATCGTTACAACAGGAAAACTCTTACCATCGACGTAAGTCGAACACCCCAGTATGAAGAGAATTACACCAGTGTTGGTGACGTTTCAGCACTAATTTAAAAAATAGACTTGAGGCATAACCCCGAAATGTTCAGGCGCAGTTGCTTATTTATATAAGTTATTGGCAGGCATACTACCAACATCGTCAACTGATAGAAGCTAAAGTTTTAGAGAGAAATCATGGATGTAGTTTCCTTATATCTTTCCCACATGATAAAAAGGGACGATCAAATAAAATATTTATTTAATTATTTAGTTGTTTATTTATTGACTTCTATTTACTGACGTTTCTTTATTTCATCATTTTTTCTTATTAATTGTTATGTATTTTATTAAGTTTTCAATTTGTATTTATTTAGTTATTCCCTATTTTACTAAATTTATTTTTTAAAATTTTATTTTCTAAATATGCGGCTTTTATGCCAGAACAAGAAACTACATATTATTACAAAATGATAGAATGCAAATACAGTCATCAACGCTGTTCGAGAAAATATTTTTGTTTGAACTAAACTAGTACTACTTTAATTTTGCGTAATTTATTCTTAACAGACAATAAAACCTACCGAATGAAGGAAAGGCCATGTGTCAAGTGTAGTAAGATTAACAACGATTCGAAGACTTTAGAAATAGTCATGACTATTTCATCCAAACTCTAAAACTGATACAACGGAAATCGCTGGGAAGAAATATATTTAACAGTACATAAATTAATATTTTTCTACTAGAATAAATACAAGCCGACTTATGTGACAAAATTTAACTGATTTTATTGTGTCATAATGAGTTATGATTAGATCAGTGCTTCGAAGAACTGAAGTATAATGATTATTGGAAGTCTGGCATAAGGGAATGGGGATTCGTAGCCTCGGGCCTGTTCATGTTCTGTCATTCCAACCGGTCGGCGACCATGTTGGACCCAGCTGAAATTGACCTTGACCCATGACCTGTACCTTGATCCTGTACCCGTGATCTTGGATGACCTTAAACCCAAAAATTCCAAAAAACCTAAAAATCTTAAAAATTCAAAAAAAAATATTTTAAAAATGATTTTAAAAAATTTATAAAAATAATATAATTAAACAAATTTAAAAAATATATTATTAAAAACGTATTTATAAAACTTACATTTCTGGAGGTTTCCCCAGAACCACGTCCAGCAGACGACTGACCCACCACCAATTTTTATCATTGGTTAATTAGTTGGCAGGCCTCCACACCCTTCCCAATACCTCCTCATTCCATCGTATGCAGGCATCTTGGTGTTTTTCGTTTGTCATTTGTTTTCATTTTCAAAACTTATGTGGCACTTGTGTATTAATAATCGATTTCACCACCAGGCGAGCTGGTGAATTAGCCACCAGGTGGCAGACGTATTTATTTATGTTTTAAACGTATAGGTGGTGCTGTCGGCCAATTACTCATATTCGCTCGACCCCTTCCATGCCATGCCATGTCTACTGTATCGTTTATTTATTATCAGTACCGGACACAAGAGCGCACTGGTCACTCATGTTTCAACCACCAGAGACAATTTACTGTCGGAAAGAGTACTATGGATCTGTACCGAATGGTGACAAGGTCATGTAAATTGTCATATTTATTTATTTTTTATATGTTTATATTTTTTAATGTAATGTAATACGAGCTTTTCTGAGCTATAATAATGAATAATTATTAACACGTAATTTTTATGTTTAGCAAACTCAAAATTATTTTTCACATAATTTATTTTATTTTGTTGCTAGAGTCATTTATCTCTTTGTAACAGTCTCTATGATTTTTTTTTGCCATATTTTTATTTTGGCCGCATATTTATATGTCTTTATAGTTTTACATTATGCACGTGTACTTACAAGGCAATATGACTATGCATTCTGAACGTTGGGGCAGTTTTAAGTGGCAGTTCAAATGAATTTAAATTGTAACCCTCGTGATTAGCCAGTGTTAAAAAAACATCCTTAAGTTAAATTTTCACTGAAGAAGATGGACAATTTGTTACGCGATGTCAGGCAGCCAGCCAGTGTGGGCTGTGCACGAGGTGTTAAATTTAGATTTTTAATAAGGAAGTTCGAGTTCGCACCCCTGAAATTAGTCCGTCTACTAGAGACGAAGACGCGAGGTGTTTTTAAAACAATAAGTAGGCCTGTATGAGCCCACTCCGCGTAGCTTTCACAGAGGTTAGCTAGAACTCGTGAGACGTCCGTTAAGGTGCCACTGTACTTTATGTTAGCACCGTAAGCCGTGTGCTTACATATAGGGAAGACGTCACCCAGGGCTGCTTCGTATCCGCAGAGATACCCCGTCGACGTACCTGATCATCGGCAACTTCAAGATCATCGGAATTCTACGTTTGAACACTAATTCCAGCTCAGAAATTACAAATAAATTTTTTCACCTAACACCGTCCATACGAGCTTCTAGAACATTTTTCACGCCGCCATGTTGTTTTTCGTATGTACATGACTTTTCCAACATTTTACTACGGCAAACTTGAACTGAGCCCTTGCTCTGCCGCTAGCTAATTGCAAACGTTTTCTTTAAAGTAACTATCTTTTAAGGAATAATTAAGATTTTGGAGTGATTTCTGAACATTTTCAAGTATTTAAATTTTTAACCATCACGTGAGCACTAGTGTTTCAAAGCTCACTACCCAAAGCATATCTATTTAAATGATATGATTAATATTTTCGGAGCTACAAGTAATCTGCTAATTTGTATTGCAATCTGGATTAATTAGTTCGTTTTTCTGGGAAAAGTAAAGTTATTCAGAGCTCAATTAAACTTCCAGATATTTTTCAAACAGTCACCTACTGTTTCGTAGTATTGCCAAGTTTTCTTCTGGTGCTCCTGTTTGTCTATGTGTTTATTCTGTCCGCAAGTATTTTTGCTACTAGATTACTGTGTTGCTGGGTATACAAATGGTATACGTTACTCCAGATTGGTAAGATCAAGTGTGTGTGTGTATTCCTACTTACAGTCTGGAGGAGACCGGGCAAAAGTAATTCGTCAGACTGCCTTCAATCGTCACTAAGATGATTCTAATTTCCAGTCCTCACACTGTTTTGTGTTATCAAGTAGTTAAAGGGGCAATTGTTCTGATTTTCAATAAGCACACCAATTTGGTATTAAGTTTGAACTATAGAGCTGCGCAGCTAGGGTTTGCACTCTACCCCGAAAATTCTTTACACGTATTACATCTGTCGCAATGTTATCCTCATATACACAGAGGTGTACGGAACCCCTTTTCTCCGTCAAATGATTATTATTTTGCATTACGTTTAGTGTCTCACATTGTTGTATACTGTTGTGTGCAGCGAGTACGATTGAGTCGTCGTTACATTTCATTACATATTTAGACTGGCATCCAACATTATTACGTTTTGCACGTTACGTTACACGCTACAGTAATTATTTTTATTTTAAATATATTTTTTTTTAAATAAAGGGAGGGGTTTTTTAATTAATGAAACATAAGATATTTTTTTACACAAAATTTATTAGGTAATGTACGACATGAGTAAACGCATATACAAAGGTATATCAATTACAATCTTTGGGGTTCACCACTCGATGTCCGCATCGTCGACCCAGGAATTGTTGTGGGCTGGGAAACCCCACCATTTGACATACGACCTTCCATTACGTCGTTTCAGCACCTTCTCAACCAAATACACATCTGAAAGCTTTGTAAGCAGGATGTCCTCGACGTAGATACCTCCATGGATGGGAAAATTATTCAGATTCCTCGAAAAAGTAGGTCCTCGCAGCGTAGTTGCGTATACGTCAAACACGAAAGAGTTCGGGGCTTCAATTCTCTGTAAATCCTTTCTCGAAGATCCCTTTCTGTTTGGTGATGCGCGCCAAGTCTCCAACCTTAGCTTTAGGCTTGTGTGGGTCCTTCCTCTTCAGAACAGCACACACGGCTTGAAGCACGGAGTCATCCTTAACGTCTTTGGGATTCATGCATCTGGTCAAGTGCACTGTACAGTTATATTCGCGTACGATTTTTGGGTGTATATCCAACCACTTATAGTTGCCATTCGCAGCGAAATGCTTCCGTATCTTGCCCTTCAGAGTCCTGTTGAACATCTCGACGATAGAAGGTTTGAGATTGCTGTATGTTGAATAATTATTTATGTTGTGTTTCTTCATCAGTGCCTTGAACTTTGAAATGTAGAATTCCTTGCCCTGGTGGGTTTGTAGATTAGTCGGGATGCGTCCTTCGCACTATACATCCGACATGGCCTCGGTTACATCACGGGCATTCTTCGTCTTGACAGGTCTGTCCCAGTTAAATTTGTCAAATGCATAGATTACAGTCAACATGTATTTGTACCACTTGTTGACCCTAGCATACAGTATCATCTCCACGAGGTCGGCTTTAAATAGGTCGTTAATCTCACATATCAAGACCTTGCGGCGATGGTAGTTGCGTCTCGCAGATGTGTGCATTTCATTGGCGATTCCCGATCTACTCAGTTTATGTAGCCTCCCTCCTTCGGTGCTTCGATTACTGAAATTATCTCGTTAGTATGAGAGTAATTCCTGACCCTTTGTGAAGCGAGCAATAGTTGTAGCCTATCGAACAGCTCGTTCGGGTCGTCTCAGAATATGTAGTTGGTGTTCATGTCGTCTATCTTCTTCAGACCTTCGCTGCTTTTCAATGCTATCCCACTGAAGAGGTCTGTGAGAATTTCGATTTTTTTGTGATCTTCGTCCTTACAAATACTTGTCTCGGGATTGTTATCTTTGTAAAGTGCATGCATGAGTTCGAGCAATGTCTTGTATTCCAGCAGATTGGATTCTATAAACTCTCTGGGCTCCTTGCGAAATAGAAGTTCGCAAAGCCCGTGGGTTCCACGTTTTTTGTAATCGCCTACTTGGATGATTCCACCAGGTAGAAACTGTATTTCATAAGCACTGAGGAACCATTTATCATTGTGCCTGTATACACCGTATGTCGTATCATTATTGGGAGATGTGTACGATCGTAGGTAGCGATGAACCAGATCATTGGGATTGAAGACTCTCTTCCGTACCTTTTTCTTGTGTGGGAAATCCGCATCCGATCCATCGTCCCCATATTTTTTGTACGTCATCATGTTTCCGCTTCTTCATAGGCTCAGCAATATCGTCGATTTCGGTCTTCACAGCTACGGGTGCTCCTTCGCTCTCCCTGAGAAATTAGAGACAACGATTAACGGACTTAAAAATATCTTCATTTATAAGGTCGTGCTAAAGTCTTGCCTTCTTGGCGAATAGATACTTCGAGCGAACATACTGAATAGTCCTATGTAGGTCGCTAGCAATATCCGACATCCCACTGAATAAAAATAGTTACTGTTGCTTTCTTTAAAAGGTTTAGTCGGGCATCTCCGCCAAAAGACTTTCAATCTTTCCCAGGCGTTCGCTGCAGACATCCGATATGTCCATGATGTGGTTCTGAATATCAGTTTTCATGGCGAGACGGGAAATCGAGGTAGTGAATGTACTATCTATGGACTCTTTCAGCCCTTTCATATTCTCTTCATTTTGTGCCGATGCCACATTTAACCTTTCGGCAATTTGCTTTTGAACACTCGTATTGTGTTCGTCCATGGCCATCATATCGCGGACGATCTCGGTCTTTCACACATTCCATCTTCGCCCCGAGCTCGGACAGGTAGTTCTGGAAAAATGTGTTTTTTTTTTGTCAACATGCTGCGCAATTCCGAGATGATGCCATTACAAGCTTCGAGGACAAAATATTTAGTAGCAGCATCCTTGAATCGTTCGGATTCACCAACGTTTCGAATTATTCTTCTATCAGCATCACAAGTTCCATCGTTTCTTGGTACGTACCAACCTCCGTCTTCGTCTTTGTCAATATACAGCTTGAGGCTACTTTGCCCGAGTTTCGATATGCTGTAATTCATTCTTAACGATCGGCGATGAACCGAATCCACGTCGGTAGCACCCATTATAGAGGGGCCAGTATTTAACGATCGTCAAAAATCCGTAATTCTCTTTCCAGCACAACGCACACCGACTCTTGAAATCTGATAGTGTCATGTCTGTATTTACATGATCTTCGTAAACATGCCGCAAATTCATATTGTCCATGCGAAACGGCACCAACATCTTTGTATTATCACGGAGAAGCTGTTTGAGTATGCGCGAATAAGTAGGGCCGAAATATACTCAGTCGATCCTCGTGTGCCGTCCCATGCTAAAATACTCCGTGAGTACAAGTTTTTTTTTCGCATGGAATGTCATCGAAGACAAATATTGAGTTTGGAAGAGCTACTCTCAGTGGCATGATGGCTTCGTCATCACTGCAAGGGAAATAGCCCATGCCATCCACAACTTGCAGTGTGTGTGCCAGTCGTTGGTATTTCGGTTGCTGGAGCGATTTGAATATAGGTAAATGTTCTCAAACCGATGGCCATTCTCTTCTTCCAACAGTCTCAGTAGGATGCATGTTTTCCTGCAATTTGATGGTCCTGTGATGATGCAGCACACTGTATTCGGAAATAGGCTTCCATGTCGTCATTCGTGGACGATGTCTTCATCTTCAGCAGTAATGTGCATGGATAGAGTAACCTCTTGTTAATAATATGTATGTTACCACTACTATCTTGTAGTGCATGTGGTGCCGATTGTGGTGCATGTGGAGGTGATTGTAGTGTACATGGTCCTGATTGTGGTGCATATGGTGCTGATTGTGGTGCATGTTGTCATGATTTTGGTACATATTGTGGTACATATGGTGCTGATTGTGTTGCATTGGTGCACATGGTGCTGATTGTGGTGCATATGGTGATTGTGGTGTTGATTGCAGTGTGTGTGGTGCGGATTGTGATGCATGTGGTGCTTATTGTGATGCATGTGGTGCTGATTGTGATGCATGTGGTGCTGATTGCTGTGTGTAGTACTTATTGTGGTGCATGTGGTGCTGATTGTGGTGTATTTGGTGCTGATTGTGGTGTATGTGGTGCTGATTTTGATGCATGAGGTAATGATTGTGGTGCAGGTGCTGATTGTGGTACACGAGTTGCTGATCGTGGTACACGATATGTTGATTGTGGTGCATGTGGTGCTGATTGTGGTTAAATAGAATCAGTGCTGCAAATTTTATAATGTGTTTTTAAAGCATCCCTCTGGGTAAACTGATGTTGACAAAGTTTGTATTGATATGACATACTTAAAGTTTTAATACTACAGGTAGTTGTTTCATGCCTGTGCTAACTATGCAAAGCTGTAAATGATTTACTGCAGAAGCTACAAAAGAGATGCATGATTATTACTTTGCATCCGTACTGTTCCGAGTCTAGAATGAAACTGAATCAAAAAAGTATAAAAGGAGCATATTTTTACTTTTCTCGCCCAGTTCACCACGATGTCTCAAATAATTAAGATCAAGTTCGGAAAAGATGTCATCGATACGCTGATCAACGATCTACTGTTCGAGCTGTCTATTCCCAGATACAAGTTCGGCGGGCCGGGAACCAAACTAGCTACAAGACTGTCACGCTGTGACACAAACATCGATGCACTGGACGAAGCGTGCAAGAAGCACGACATCGCTTACTCCCTAAACAAGGATATATTTAAACCCGACACCCGGCAGACAGACTGCTGGTATGTAGGGTTAACGGTTTAAGAACATCATCAAACACCAGACTAGGAGAACAAATACCCGCGTGGGGTGTATGCAAATGTGATGAAGGCCAAAGGGAAGATGGGCATGTACGATAAGAGCAAGAGGAAATGCACAGGTTAAAATGGGAATAGGTACAGAAAGCAATAGAAAGGAACAAGTGAAACAAAAAGGAGTGACAAAGAGAATAACAGCATTCAAGTGCCAGAAAAAATCTACCAGTGGATTATTTCCATTTCTTTTGCCTGCACTCGGGGCCCTCGCGGGCCTAATCAGAGCCACGAGTGGTACCGTCCGAGCCGTTCAACACAGCATCGAACGAACAGAAGCAGTTGTCGGAGGCCCAAAGAGACAATGCAAAAATGGAAGCTATCACAATGTGTAAAACATGGTCAAGGCCTCTACCTAACGCCATGCCCAGTAGGAGGGGGAAGTGTGCAAAAGCGACGCAGCTGGAAGTGGCAATAGCGAAATCTCCACCGAAACAACTGCTCACTAACCTGTATTAGGAACTGTATGCACACAAATTGGAAATACCTAATTTTAAAGGATTGTTAGTGAGAGACGAATTGCCACAGAACCCAAAATGTAATGAGTGTACCCTAATAAATCTGGTCACGACAGCCGGGCCTGATACACATTGGGTAACTTATGTGAAATGTATAAATTATGCAGAATATAATGACAGTTTTGGAAATTTGCGTCCTCCACCCGAAATGCGATGGTACCTGAAAGGAACGAAACTGACTTACAACTACGAGATGGAACAGGTGTAACACTCTGAACTGTATACATTTTTGTCTTCATTTCCTCGTTCGTTCTTACAAGTAATAGTATAAAATAGCTATACATCGAAGTAAAACCATCAGTCATGTCGACAACACTTGCCTTGATGGGGCATAGCTTCGAGCTGCATGTGGTACACTTTATGCTACTCGACGTGGATGGGGAATGGTGCATAGACCTTGTCGATTTTCATACCTACAATGCGATACCAAACATTGATGAAAAATCTGTAAAATGTACCTCGTAAAAAGTGGTAATGTCTCCCATGAGGTGTCGCTGCCCGTAGGCTCTAATGAAATGGACGAAATTAAAAGGTTTATTGAAGATTTATGTCCCCCCGACACATAATTCGAGCTACATCTGGATCCCAATAATCTGAAGAGTGTTATAAGATGCAGCGAATTTATTGCATTTTTCAAACCGGATTATATTGGACCGATGCAGGGTTCGAGCCACAGATCTACGAAGCTGGCAAAATACACGAGTCATCGCTACCTATTAACATCTTGCCGGAAAATGTAATAAGAATAAACTGCCCTTAAGCGAATGGCACAAACCTCAATGGCAGGCCGAGCAGTACGCTGAACGAATTTTCGCCCATAGGCCCTCCAGGTTTTAAACTGGTCGCAGCACTGTAAAGCATAATTTACATACCGGTCGTCACGAAGAGAGCACGCGAGGTGGTCGTGACAGTCGTCGACCAGCATAGAGAGTTGGTGAACTTCCGAAACGAAGAAATCACCCTACTCCTGCATTTGAGAATATGGGAATAACATTTATGGCAACCAGAAGCAATAAAACAATTGGCCATGCAATACCTGTAATCAGTACTTCGCAGGTGTTCAAGGTGTTAACACATACTAGGGTAATTTTCCTCCGCTGTCTCGGCTTCAAAGACAATCGTCATGAAAGATTACCTAAACATGGAATAGTCGGTCGTTTTTGAAGACAGCATAACGAAAGTGTTACTTCATGCGTACCAGCCTTTCCTGATCGGATCATACACACTAACATCAGAAGTTAAGGTCACAGTCTAACACCAGGATATCTGCTCTCTTCCTACCCAGTCTTTCCTGCGATTTAGGGCGACTCTGATGAAAGAATATGGATCCAACCCAGCATCGACGAAAGTAACAAGAAATGGAATGCTTCACTTGATCTATCACATAACGTATTTTCTCAATGTTGTCGAGGTGGACCAGTCGCAAGATGTGGGCATAACCTCATCGATAAAAAATTTCCTTTCGCTCATGCCAAATGAGCTGTCTGTGGCGAAGATGGCAAGCTGGGAAATCGAAGATGACTACAGTGTTCCTATATACCATGGAGGCAAGTTCGAAGTGTGCATCCCACTCTCCATGCTATTGGGATTTACCGAAAAATACAAACGAATTATCTTCAATTCGAAGCAGAACTGGTGCTGCTTCTAGATAACATGCATGCAGACACCACCGTGGGTACGGTGAATGGGTACGGTGAATGCAGTTATTTTGTTACTAGCGTTGAACACTGTTGTCTGTTTACCTTGTAATGACAAATTTAATTCGTTCAACTTTTGAAATATATCTGCCATAAAAGCTAGTCTGAACAACCAAGTTCTATCATACAAACTCTCTTTCAAATTAAATGATTTATCTGTAAAGAAATGTGTGTAACTCTGCTTTGAGTTCAAATTGCCTTGTTAAAGTTTTACCCCGAGATAGCCACCTCTGTATGAAACAGACCTCTGTATGAAACACTTCTGTTTCATANTATGAAACAGAAGTGTTTTATGTTTGCTACCATAATCTTCACACAACAATGAAAACAATCGGGATTGCAGTGGACGTGATTTGATGAAATTAATTATTTTTACCGCTTCATCCAGAACCAATTTTAGATTTGGTGGCATTTGCCTAATCGCGAGTGCCTGTCTGTGGAGAATACAATGGCTGGAACTACAATTAGGCGCTTTACTTTTTATTCGAGATACAGCTCCTGCTGTTTTACCGGTCATTGCCTTTGCGCCATCAGTACAAATGTCGATGCAATCATTCCAGTTAAGATGGTTTTCTTCAAAAAAGATATTAAGTTTATTAAAAATTTCTTCTCCGGTAGTGTCAGTAGGCAGTGGTGAGCACATGAGCATGTCTTCTTCAAAATAAAATTTATATGGATATCGCTCAATAACCAGCAAGATGGCCTGACCAGTAACATCAATCGACTCATCCATTTGCAAGGCGAATGGTTTTCCTTGTAAGCGTGCAATTAGTTCTTGTTTGACGTTGCTTGCCAGATCGTGAATTCGGCGCGAAACGGTATCGTTTGAAAGCGGCACTGTAGAAAGATGCTTTGCAGATTTATCGTCGAGCATACATTTTGTTATATCTAACACACATGGTTTTATTAAATTCTCAGCGATAGTGTGCGCTTCACCTGCCTTTGCAATGTGATAGCTAACTAAATACGATGCCTCTGTGGCCTTTTCATTCACAGTTTGGGTCGCATGCATCATGGTTTTTTGACTCTTCAATAATTGTTCTTTTTTACGCATAAAAAAGTTTTCAGTCTTGTCTTGAAATTCGGGGAGTACAGTTTCTAAATGTCGGTGCATCTTGGCAGGTACCATAGAACTATTAGGAAGCAGTTTACTACATAACATACCGAGAGGTGAACCGTTAGAATCAACAAATCTGAGATTGAGGTATGATTCATCAAATTTTCTTTTTTTCGCCTTTAATGTGTCGTTACATATTTTACTCGTATTACTTGAAACTGTAGTAGAGCTTGACGTCGTCGCAATACTGTCTTGATCGGAAGTTGCCACATTCTCTGGGAGTACCACTTTTGAACTATCGGTGAAAGATTTTGTTGCACCAACTTTAAGGCCTTTAAGCCAGCGCTCCATTCTTCGTTATTAATAATTGAATTGTAGGTACAATATTATGACGAATATTATCATAGGATTTCAAAACCACTAATAACAATAAACACGATTGAACTGAGCGCATGTCACACACGAGATGACTGCTGTCGTCTGACGCTGGCTGCAAACAAAACACGGACGCGGTGAGTCACGCGGCGCGGCTCGCGTCGCTCGTTCAGTTCGCGTCTTAACTTTTTGTAGATACGTAATATTAAACTTTTGACGGATTTTTCCTCTGAAGCCTTATAGTACCCCTTTAGTATTTTATTAATTATGATCAGTACCTATTTTCGTGGACCCCCCAGAAAGGCTTCGCGGAGCCCCAGGGCTCCGCGGAACACACTTTGAGTATAGCTGTAGTCTAGAAGATAATGCTACAACATGTGCCAAACAAGAAATGGCTACTTTGAAATGCTCCTCGAAGATTACTGGCTCCGCATAATAGTCAGGCCTGAACCCTATAGAAAATCTTTGGCACATATTCGAAAGGGAAATCATGAAATCCAACATTCCTACGGCTGGCTAAGTTGGTTACAGTCGATTAGTCTCCGGCCTCCAACTTCTGAGGTCCCTAGTTCGACTCCATGCTCCTGGCAGCCGGTAAATATTCGGACTGGTATTGGTTATGTGGGGAGTGTGGTGGCCTCTGTCGCCGTGGCGTGGAAGTTTTCTCGGGGCTCTCCCGTTTCCTCCCCCGTTCTCATTCCGCTGCATCTCCACCCCCATCTCGTCTCGTCCACGTCCATTCTTCGGGCTGGCCGGGGCGACAGGCCTATCCCTCCGATTAGCGCCAGCTTCCTCTTATCCATACGTGACTCTGCCTCGTGCGGGAACCACATGAGGATTTTCATTTTCATTTCAACAGTCTGAAAGATGAATTACGTAGGCTACTTCGTGCTTGGAATAACGTAACCGAAAGACATTACAAAACAAAATTGGAACCAATGTTCCGGCGACTGGAAGCATGTATTTGTGCAGGAGGATTGCAAACCAAATACTAGAATACAATCGTACACTTTTGTTACACTTGTGACTGAAGTGTGCACATACTTTTTNAATTTCGTTTGCAATTGATTGCAGACCCCCCAGTGGTCGTGTATGCACAGTAAGGCGAACTCACGGCTCTAACCATGTTCGTTTAACTTCAGTTGATTGGCCGGTTATATCTGCTACATTAACAAGTGAACAGCATACTTGAACGACGTACGGCTTTCGCAAATTACAGCTTTGAAGGGAAAATACTCTTCCTTCCCTTCATTTGTGTACTAGAACGACGCTTTCGAACGTCTTGTGCTGGAAAATCACGCATAATATTACTAAAATAAAATTACAAAATTATTTTCTGTAAGTACTATATCGTTTCGTTCCATGCACATGCAGTGATTAATGAAAGAACAAGTGTTATGTGCGTACCTCATGTAAATATATATTTAAAGAAGAAACAGCAGTTCAGATCCGTCAATGATATTTTTTTCTTCGTAATGAGTAGTGTTATGAGCCTGGGTGGCTCATAACATTCTTTAGGAAAGGTTAAGATTAAGGAAAACAGGACAAGCTCAGATAAAAAAAAAGGATTGTTTGAAATGATTAAATATAGACTTTACTTGCTCTAAAGTGGAAGATTATACAATGTTATTCAATTAAAGTTAAGTCCAACGGAAGTGAAAGGGAAGGACTTAAGGAAGGTTGTGAGTAAGAGGGAGGATCACATATAAAGGAAGGAAACTTACCCCAGCCTCGCACCCGGACCCTCTGGCGGAAACGGCCCAAGGAACAGCCGCGGTCTTGTCTGAAGTTCGTAGGA
>NQII01008475.1:0-69252 GCA_002778355.1 Clitarchus hookeri | reverse complement strand
TATAAAAAATTATTAAGTCGAACACTTATTTGCTTGGTACAAAAATATCGACGTGTATTTCGTACACACGGCCATTTTACAATGGTTTATTTGCCGTTAACATGATAAATATCATGATAGAGTTAAATTAATAGTTACTTCGGAGTGAATGAGCATTTGGTTAGCTTGAACTATCTGTTATTTCAGAATTTGGGTTTGCAACAAAATCAGCTTCGTTCAGTTACGGCATTTATTTAGTCGGCTGTAAGGTAGTTGACAATTTGATTGCCTTCTTTTACATTTGCATCTCGAGATTTTGTTTATAATTACTGTGACAATAGGGATGATAACAGTGTTTGTTNGATTTTGTTTATAATTACTGTGACAATAGGGATGATAACAGTGTTTGTTAGCGCACTTATTGATGCTTAATTGGAACAAACGTTTCCAATAAATTTTATTTGAAAGAAAACGAAAAAGTAACAGAGAAAAAAAAAACCGAAGTATTTATATATGTGAATATCATGCATTTTGAAATTTATCAATAAAAAAAAATCCGTTTCGCTAGCAGTGGTTATGGCCAATGTTGCTAACGCATTGCGTTCAGATTCAAACATTTCCTTACAATAACCAGAACTGTAATATTTGTAACGGCTTACAAAAATTCTAGTTGCATGAAACAAATCTTTCACGTTTGGGATAACCAATAAATAAAATTGTACTGACTATCTTTTCCTGGGTTCTATTTCTGCCGTGGACTGCATGTAACAGCATAGTGTAACTCCTGGCTACATATTTGAAATTGCAAAAATAAAATACACAGGGCGATACACATCTCGGAAATGCTTACCTCACAAAGCTTCTTAAACTGTTTCACACCTTTGTACAGGGTTACAAACATTTTTACATTGTTACACAATTATACAACCTGCCCTACATTGATGTCTCCAGATCACTTTACTTTTACCTTAGTTACTCTTCTGCACTTCGGTCTCCTGGTAAGGCGGAGACGTTCTTGATATATGCAAACAAATCAGGCGGTGTATGGCCGGTATATTGCACAGCTAGCTGCCAGCATTTATGCTTTGGTGACATGGTATTTATTTTCACGTCGGCGCGTAGGCTGTACAAATAAAAACCCTCTTATTTCCTAGGCTGGGGCACTCTGTTCCAACGTTCAACTAATGTCTGGCGCCACTCTGCCGGTTTTACAAATGGACTTCCGATAACCCACAAAGCGAACTGACTCATGGTACGTTTTACTGTTACGACGGCTCACAGACCGTGAAAGAACAAAAAATAAGACCCTTATCTTATCCTGCCTCTTAGTTGTTGTTAGTACTTGGTTTGTGGGTATATTTGCCATAATACAGACATTTTTCCGAACATTTATCAGTTTACAATGGCTGGGATTGCTTAAGGGTGCCCATATTTGGTCAACCTACCTTACTAACACACCTACTTTTTCCCTGTTTTTATTCATAATATTCATAAATGAAATACTATAATTTATAGACAAAACATAAGTAAGCATTCAATTCAATATAAAATAATGTTCTTTCTTTATGTTAATACCAGAATAAAACACTTGTGATACATGACGTATTTAAGAAACAAAAAGCATGTCTTTCACGGGGCGATTTTTCAAAGGTTTGATTTAAAAAGTGTGAAGAAACCGCGAATAGACTATACGTCACCCTCCGCAGCATTGGCAAAAACTCGTCCGTCCTTGCAGCAAAAAAAAATGTCCTCCTTTTTTTTATGGAGGCGGAAGGTGGGTTGACCTACGGGAATAGAGATATGCAGATGCACAGAGAAAAAGATTTTGTTTCAGACAGCAAATAAATTTACTTGAGAAGTAATTTTAACTTGTGGCAGCAGCCAGGCGATCTCATATGCTCTCGCAAAGACCCCGAGGACACCTGCACTCAACTCCACACAAGACGTTCAAAACACGTTCTCGCTCATCAACCCAAAAACCTACTTATGGTATGCAGACATACTTCAAATTCTATGGATAGAGAACGCGAAAGAAAATTGACGATATCTAAGAAAGCAGAAAGTTTTTTTTTAGTTTCTGTCTGATATTTGAGATTATTTTTATTTTGTTTCCTTTTGCCATAAGCACAACAATTTGGCCAAGAAATCATATATAACCAGCCCAAAACTTCAGAAATGTGATTTTAAATTACATCAATGAGATACTATAAATTATACTCAAGCCAATATTGTCGTAATACTGGAATATGAAATCACATGACTGACTTTCCATGATTTAAAATTAATGGGATACTAAACATCTTCGAACATTTCATCTTCACCCGTACATTCCCCTCCGAAATTTAGTTGCGTTAGTTAATCCGTCACAAACTGTATCGACAAGTAAAGCAAGTATCAATAGGTTAAAATATTACATTGAAATTTAAATTTAAAAAATTGACCCCTAGTTAAAATGCATTGTCGATAATTATCTTGCCAGTCTCGTGTCTAGAACATGGCTACCCCAACACTCGATGTGCCTTTTCCCTTCTATACATCCTCAAAAAGCGTCCTCCTTCCTTCATCACAAGTATTCCAGAGCACGCCAAGGTCAGAAACGTCGATTTGTAATTCTGTTCCAGCGATATTCAATCTTTGCACGTCCCGCGATGAGGCGGCTGAGAGGAGGAGGTGCACCGTCGCGCAGGGGAAGTTGGCACCACTGGCGCCGCAAGGACGACTGCTGGGCAAGCACTCGTCAGTCTGTTAGCAGCACACAAGGCCGACCGCATTGTTCGCGGACAGCCACAGAGACCTCGGGGCTGATTCAACTCCTCCGCCAAGTTAGAACCACCGCCGGTGTTTGTCAAGTACCGGCCAGGAATAGGAACGTGAGTTGTCTTGTTCGTTTTTATTTTCGCGTAACGCACGGCGTCAACCGAAGTGACCCCGTCACACCCTGAACAATATTTATTTCGCTCAACCAATCTGACTTTTCTCTAGACACCTGCATTTGTTCCCTTATAAAATAAAGCACTATAAAAAATTATTAAGTCGAACACTTATTTGCTTGGTACAAAAATATCGACGTGTATTTCGTACACACGGCCATTTTACAATGGTTTATTTGCCGTTAACATGATAAATATCATGATAGAGTTAAATTAATAGTTACTTCGGAGTGAATGAGCATTTGGTTAGCTTGAACTATCTGTTATTTCAGAATTTGGGTTTGCAACAAAATCAGCTTCGTTCAGTTACGGCATTTATTTAGTCGGCTGTAAGGTAGTTGACAATTTGATTGCCTTCTTTTACATTTGCATCTCGAGATTTTGTTTATAATTACTGTGACAATAGGGATGATAACAGTGTTTGTTAGCGCACTTATTGATGCTTAATTGGAACAAACGTTTCCAATAAATTTTATTTGAAAGAAAACGAAAAAGTAACAGATGAAAAAAAAACCGAAGTATTTATATATGTGAATATCATGCATTTTGAAATTTATCAATAAAAAAAAATCCGTTTCGCTAGCAGTGGTTATGGCCAATGTTGCTAAGGCATTGCGTGCAGATTCAAACATTTCCTTACAATAACCAGAACTGTAATTTTTGTAACGGCTTACAAAAATTCTAGTTGCATGAAACAAATCTTTCACGTTTGGGATAACCAATAAATAAAATTGNTTTTGTAACGGCTTACAAAAATTCTAGTTGCATGAAACAAATCTTTCACGTTTGGGATAACCAATAAATAAAATTGGCTTTAGCAAAAATAATATTTTACTGCCTTTATACAAATAATTAATTTGATTGCACCAAGGAAATGTTGTTTTATTGAAAAAATAATTCCCTGAGAGTGCGTTCACACTCATGCATAAAGCTTCAACTGATAATTAGATTTATTGTTGGTGAATTCAGGGGCTGAATATGTGAAGTTATAGGAAATTCGCAGCAAAAATTTGGCTGGATGTATTCCCACAATTTAATTTCTACTGCGCGCTGGTACGTAGGTGCCTTATAAAAACATCTAAATTCTAAATTCGTAAGACGTGCGATTAACAGTTGTATCGCTGCATTTCGCAAAAACGATGCCTTCACATCGGCGTCGCCGTTTGGAAAGGCCAAGTGCATCTGAGAAGTCGACCGCACAGACTTGTTTGCGGGGAATAAAAAGAAGAAGAAATAACGCTGGCACTTGAGTTAAAGTCACGAGTTTCGTTACCGGTTCCATAAGAAACCGTTACGAACCGGTTCCAAACACTGTTCCACATTCAGTTACTTTCACGAAAACAAGCGCGCCGTTTCTCCTCGCCACGTTTCACTGGCTTGGGCACTGCCAGGTTTCGTAATGCATAATTTATGTTGCGTCAATGATTAAAATGTTGGCACTGTTGGTTTCCAAAAAGCACTGCGTTAACTTTCGAATAAAATAACGAGGCTGTCAGTCTGAAGCTTTTAGTCCATCGCTCTTGGCTTGAAGTTGATCGCGACGTTCGATGTACTTCGTAATTANGGCTGTCAGTCTGAAGCTTTTAGTCCATCGCTCTTGGCTTGAAGTTGATCGCGACGTTCGATGTACTTCGTAATTACGGTTAAATTAATCTTAAAGCAAACACGCTTACAGAAACTTAAACCAACAAACAGCCGACGTTGAAAAAGAAATACACACCTTATGCCGCTTCTCTCGAAAACGAATTAGTAAACATAACACGTTAAAAATATTGAATTTGGTTAATTGCAGTTTTGATATTATTATTTAGTCTATAGTGCACGTACATTACTTGACTCACAAGGTTTTTCACTCAAAAGGAAAACATACGAACTAAACCTAACTTACATATTGAAACGGCTTGGTCCGAAATCGTACTGTTTTTTTTTTGGAGCGCCTTTGATGATTTGGAATAAAACAATTCGTTGTGTAGGCCGTACTGCAAAAGTGCTGCAATTCTTTTGGGTCACTTTTGGGTCTTTTAGGTCCAGTCTAGTGCACTCGAGAACGGTATTGTACGATCGGCAAACTGACTCTAGCGAGACTAAAAATGAGCGTTCCTGTGATTAGCGCTTAGCTGTTTCAAGTACCCTCTAAGAAGCGAGGACAGGTGTATTTGACGTTAGTTATCTGAAAATGTTTTTCTGTCGTACAAATAACCTATATTTTTTTTATGGATTTGCTTGTTCATTGAGTTTCAAATTCCCGTGGTTTTTTTACTACTTCACAGGCCAAACCGTATAAATTTTAATCGATTAGCCCTCTAATGTTGCACAAAGTTTCTAACTTTTCTAAGTCACAGCACCCAGACGTTTTTTAATATGTGAAATTACATTTTTCTTGTAAGGTGTCCGGCAAAAACATTTGGCAAATAGTTCACATAAATCTTATAAAAGTACAAATTAATTTTCTTACTGAGTTGCTAATGCGTTAAGATGAAATGACACAGGTTTTTGTGAATTTAGCATATTTATTTACGCCGTGCTGAAAATGAGTCAACATTTAATATCACTAATGTGTACACTTCCAGTAGGAAAATTTATTGTTCAGCTGCAGCATTAATATCGATAATCTTCTATCGAAAAAAAAATCTGGTATTCTACGGACGAAGACTTGACATCAAAGTCCACCTTTAATCCATTACTCGTTATAAACATTGCACATTAATGTTCTTGGATTGGTTTAATGCATCAACGTGCGCCTATCTCTTGCCATTGTTAATTACAATCATACATTTTCTGGAATTGTAAAATAAATGCCAAATGAAATTCTTGCCATATTATGAGTTTAAGTAATTCTCATATTCAAAAATGAGTAATTTATGTCTAGTAACGCTATGAGTTATAAAAATTGTCAAATTAAGATACATATATAAAACATATGTTTTTTTTTACTTCGAAATGAGAGCAGTGTACTATGTTCATTATATTTTCCAGTTACTACTGTCACCACACAAGTATAGGATATAATTATTTCTTCATTTACGATATTTACCATAGGAGACTCCCTACGGAAATAATATTTCTCGTTTTTATCAGCTTCTGTACCAGAAGTCATTCTTTTTAGAAAAAGAAATATTTATCAGAGACGGTAGAAGGGTTTTTATTTCGAGGCCAGCACTTTTTTTCCAACCCCCATCCTGGGGCGAAACTAATGGCCTCCAGGGCAATTCTTATTCGAAAAAGGGGGGACAGTACAAAGTTCACCCGTTAATTACGCGCAGAGAAAGCTGATACCGAACTCTGAGCGGATAAAAACACAGTCTAGTCCACCCCACCCCAACTCGTCCGACGGACCCCATGTACGCAGATAAGAGATGGCGCCGCGATAACCCTATTAATTTGCATTCTCTTTAGTCGGCAGAATCTCTGCTGGACCACAGCAGGTGCGCGGAGGAGATGAGGAAAAAGGGTGGGGGATAGGAATCGCGTGAGGATGGTGTGGAGGGGGAAGGAAAGGCGTATATAACGCGTATGTGCTGCGCGGGACGGTATAAAGAGAGAGAAACAGGAGGGACTGGATGGGGTAAAAAAATAAAGGGAGAGAGAGGGAGAGAGAGAGAGAGAGAGAGGAAGCAAGGGTTGGTTTAAAATGATGTTAATGCTTGGTGCGAATGTGTTTACCCGGCACATTGAAAAGACCCGAGTCAGGGATACAGCTTCTCGCGATGCAGTTCCCCCGAAGGTTTGTCGGCAGAACAACCGCTTAAAGGGCCATTTCACTCCATTTAACTAATTTTCTAATTTTTTTGTTTGTTCCGTTTTTTTTTAGGAGAAAAATTTTGGGCGCGTTGCCCGACAGACCGTAAGCTCTTTAGGTGATTCTTAACTTCGAACAAAACTGTAGCAAATACTGGTGAGTTTATTAATTAGAGATGCCAGCAAGTTTTAGCTTCTTGGGATAACGTCCAAAGCTGTGCGAGAGGAATTTTGATATTTAATTTCTTTGTGATGTACCTAGTACACTGTCACGCGCGCACTGCTTCGCATCCCGCGCGAGAGAGTGGAAATGAAGGACGACTGTTATACGGCAGTGGTGGCAGCAAGTCAACGCAATGTTTTGAATTACAGGCGCGCGCTTAACCAAGAACCACGCATCCATTGCCAAAAAGTGAGCAGACACAATAATTATTTTTGCGGCGCGCACTTCTGAGCTCGGTTGCATTGATTTTCTGTATTTATATGAAGAATTGTCTAGTGGTTTGATGCCCAAGTTTCTCTAAGNACTGAGCTCGGTTGCATTGATTTTCTGTATTTATATGAAGAATTGTCTAGTGGTTTGATGCCCAAGTTTCTCTAAGCGTGACTTGGGGCTCATCGATCTTTCCAGGTCAAGGCCAGCAGAGTATAAATTGTGCGATAGGTCTCCGGGTCGGGAGTTGGAGTAGTTGAATGAATGAGTGGCCGAGTTTTGGCGATAGACGACGAGCAGTGAGGGAGGTGACCAGTTGAAGGGAAACCTGCGACTGCGAGTATCAAGCAGTGAAGAGTGCGACTGGCAGGCTGCACTATTGCACTGTGTACGTAAGTGAAAGACACTACAAATGATGGCAGCAGAGAGACTGAAAGTGTGATAATGATGAGTATGAGTTAATTAAATATAACCAAACCAATACAATAAGGAGGACGCTAATTTAAGAAAAAAAACTACATTAAATATTGCACTTATTGAGCAATTAAAAAAGAGTAATAGTGGCGATAAAGAGATTAATGCTGTAAATAATAGCTGCGTGAATAAACTAAAATCAAATTTAGTTCTTTCCACGAACTCAGATACGCCCCTCTGGCGTCTTGTTACAATACGGATCACGTCAGAATTCAGTGATAAAAGAAATTGAGACTACAAACACGTTAAATATTCCAATTTCAGGTGTCGCTGAAGAAAATATAAAGAAAAGTGTCAACAGGTAGGTGTTCTCTAAAGTAATAGGAAGAATACTACATCTAGACCTTGCAATATAACCCTGTCATTTACTCGTGCCGTAAACGGAAGGTCTGGGGCTGATGTTAATAACGGCGCGAGGAAAGAATCTGTAATAGAGCTAATCTAAAACAAAATATGAAACATTTTATGATAATATCAAATCTATTAGTGACCCGGAAAGAATGAGTGAAGAGATTTGGGCTGCCCTTAACATTGAGGTCTTGAGAGCCGATGAGGGTGAAAAGCGAGGTCAGTATGGAGCAGAGCCAGAATGCAAGGGCGGAGAAAACGGTAGATCCCCGAGAAAACCCGCCAACAAAGACCATTAATATGATAATATCAAAACCATACGTCCTTAGAAAATTGGTTATTACACTTCCTGAAAAAAAAATATTTCCTTAACATTTATATACTTAGATATGCGCATTTGCACAAACATTGATTTCGCAGAGAATATTTTTTTGTACAAAGTCCTCTTAAGACGGAAGTGTCATAAGATACATATGTATTACAATAAAATTTTTGAAGGCGACAAATATACTGTTGCAAAACGCCTAGGGGCGTATCTGAATTCGTAAGGGATGGTGGTCTTAATAAAAATAAAATAACTCATTCTGATTTCTAATTTATTTAAACAGCTATTATTTATAGCATTTACTATCTATCTCCAGTTTGACTCTTTTTATTTCTTACTGAGCGCAATATTTAATTTCTATTTTAAATTTAATTAACGTCATTCCTAACGTATCTGTTTGGTTATAGTCAATTAATTCAGACTCATTATTAACACAATTTTAGTCTGTCTGTTGCCATAATTTGTAGTGTCCTTCAATCACGCACCCAGTGAAATAGTACAGTCTGCCAGTCGCACTCTTCACTGCTTGATACTTGCAGTCGCAGATTTCTCTTCCGCTAGTCACTTCCCTTACTGCTCGTCGTCTATCACTGAAACTCAGCCTCTCATCCACTCAACAACTCTCGGCCCGGAGGCCTGTCGCACAATTTATACTCTGCTGGCCTTGATCTGGGAAGTTCGATGCACCCCGAGTCATGCGGACATAATCTAGGACAGTAAACAACTAGATAATTCTTCAGATATTTGCAAAAACTTAATACAACCATGGTCAGCAGCGCGTGTCACAAAAGTATTATCTTGTCGGGTCGCTATATGTAATAGATACGTGGTTCTTGGTTAAGCACACGCCTGTAATTCAAAACATTCCATTGACTTGCTGACACCGCTATCATATAACTGCTGTCCTTCACTTTCACTCGATCGCGCAGGATGCGAAGCAGCGAGCGCGTAACATGACGTTTCATAATCGATGACACTAATTAATGTACTTTTTGTGATAAAATTTATTTTCTAGAAAAGCAACGGACATAAAAAAACGTACAAAATTTTATTGCGAAATTTAATGCTCAATCAAATATGATAAATAAGATTTCTGTAGCGCAGAAACAACGAAATTGTATCAACAATATAATGGCGAACCTCATCCGAAAGGTTGAGTGAAAGCGGAAAACTTGCAGAAATGGTAGCGCCATGTGAATTTATAGTGGGCACTCATGAACTTAACACGATTTTAATGCAAGCCAATTTGCATACATCAGGTATAATATTGATATTGCTAGCGATATTTTGTCATGGCCATCTTATAAAGTCAGGACAGTAAGTGTGTATGTTGAAACAAGGTTGATGAGGAGAGAGAGAGAGAGAGAGAAAGCGCATGTTTAAAATTACGATACTTAAAGTTGTTATCACATAGCATCGGCGTAAAAGGTACGTTGTAAATATCTTTACCTTCAGCCCAGATGACGGTAATAAACAACATGAGATTTGTGAAGGCCATTACGAGACAAGCTAGTTCTAATTCTTTTCCCACCACGCACGTTTAACGACATCATACTAAATTTGGTGGGAATCGGTTTGCTTTCACCCGAGGCGACTCGTCAAGACAACCGGCCCATGCAAGTAGCCGCCATCTTGAAACACTTTGGAAGACATCTTTTATCAGTTCAAACACATCATTATATCATTAACTACTACCCGTATGCTAAGTACCAGGTGGGATGCTTCACGAGGCTAGGTGGTCTAAATACTTAAACATATGGAGGTTGAATGAGATAATTACTTGAAGAATTCAGCGGCATTATTACTTTCCAAACGCCTATTTCGGTGGAAATACGTCGATCCGTCTTTGTGGCATGTTTTATACATCTCACAGAAATGGGAGTCATCAATTTGACTCATTTTTCATGAGTAACAACCTAATAGCTATGAGAAATTGTTTCCACATCCTCAAGTAAAACAAAACTTCCAAATATGTTGACTGATTTGGCTGGATAACGAGAAGCATGCAGTGCAGATTAACATTATTAAAAGACACCTGGAAAACCGTTATGTATCGTTCTTCGTCAAATGGCAAAACTTTGAGTTTGGATTTTGACTTTGATAGACTGCTATTCTGCTAAGATTTTGCGTATGGACAGAACAATATTTCTGAACTAAGAATTTCCCAGGACACTATAATGGAGATATGGACATAAATTACTTTTGTTTTAATAGGCTAACCTTGTTAATGTACGTGCAACGCATAAGCACGTGACTGATCCGTGAAGAAGATATCACTTTAGTAGAGTATAAGAATATCGCCGAGCAATAAAGCAGGTGAAAAACACTATTCATTTAATTACCTTTAATATTAATGAAAAAAGGGACACATTATATCTAGCCGCATATCAGTATAATGCAAGTTGTCTGTGAACTCTTTTCATTACAACACAATACCTTTCTTTTTCTTGTTTTCATGATTATGTGTACTTGTTTGTAGTCGGTATTGACCTGAAAAATAAGCATTATTTTATGTTCCCGTCATGTATGGTTCAAAGTTAGAGAAACCACATAGGCCCTATGACTTCATACACGGCAAAAAAAAATTCTTCATTGTTGTATGGCAATATGTCAGAATCACATGTTCACTGTTTGGGAAAGACAAATAATAAATTTTTGTCAGTCATCGACAATTCTTTCTATTCTTTCTTAGAACACGCTTTTCACTTCCCTAAAGTCAGCTTATATGAAAAAAGCAAAATATATTAAAATGAGCGAATCAAGTTATGCAGCGTGGATATTCAAAATCAAGATGGTATTTGTTTATTTTTATTTGCAATACAAATTTATAATTATTAAAATTCTTGGCCTTTGCCTCACTTACTGTACATAGCAATGCCACGAAGATTTTGTTGACGACACTGAACTATAAATTCCCCTATGTCATGGCAAATAGTAATTCGTGAGTAACAGAGATCTCCTTCCCATATAATTTTACTGTCGGCAGAACGAGTGACGCTGCTTGCCATTTCGTCTTAAACTTAAATAAAATGTTCGGGAAAAAGGGGAGCCTTGCGTCCACACGTTTTGTTCTAACGCAATCCCGTTGCTCGGAACACTATTTCTCTGCTTCATGTGGATGAGTTATTTCATTTTAAGTTAAGAAGCTGGCAGCATCAGGAGCAGTTCCTTACTAGCATACATATCAACAGATCTTCTTCACCTGACCCTACAATGAAATGTTTCTATGACAGCAACGCTCGAAAAAATGACCTCACTCAAAGGCTAGCACACAGTAACAGCTAGTTCCCGATAATCCATGTAACCAAAACAATAATCTAAAAGCACAATATCGAAATCTAGGTAAACGACGTGAGAAGTCCAACTAAAAGTCTCAGTAAAAAAAAAAAAAAAATCATAATTTTATCGAACACGTGCTTTAAACAAAATTTGGAAATATTTAATACCAATTAGCATGTAATTAAGACCGTCGTGTACGCTACGTACCTCCAGGAATTGCATTCGTTTTTCAGAACTCAATTACCATAAATTGTACGAAAACTATGGTCACTTCAGTGCAGTGCGGTTTTGCTTTTAAACAACCCGACGCATCCGAAGAAAACGAGGATCACTTTTGAACTGACGTGAAACCTCAGGTAGTGGGAATTTCACTTTGGAGTTAACGGTTTTCCATGCAGGAATAGTACACGATTAATACATATAGTTAGAAAATGTGAATGGTAAAGTTGTTTCCCATACATATATGGTGACGTTCATACTTTTTCTGAGGAAAGAGTAACATGCATAGGGAATTTCCCAATTATGTAAACTAGAAACGCTGGACATTCCTATATTTGCAGTCTGACTGTGGTATAATTTTTGTACTATGTGAAGGTCAAAAACTCCCCACACAGTTTTGGAAGTTAACTAGATAAAATTTTTAAAGTACCTTTCTAATATTGCTGACGTTATGCGACAGAATATTTAAGTATACGGAATTGGAATTTTGTGGTTGGTTCCTTTCGTGTAACCGTATTTGGTTACCAATCGGACTAGCGGGGCTCTGGAAACTACCCAGTGTCTGACTGGCTGATTCACGTTAGGGAAGATTCCGTTTAGGTAGGGCCGCCGTCTGTTAAATTAAGTCACCAGGCGATGATTGGTAAACGTCATTCCGCCATTTTGCTGGACAGTGAGGCCATTTTGCTTGCTTAAATGGCAGGACTTTCTGATATACACCACAGTTTCACTTCTGAGTTCTTAAGTGTGGTGGTTAACAAAAAAATCATGAATTTTTTGTATTTGTACGAAATACCGTTAAACTTATAAATGCTACTAGTTAGGACTATCTTCTCCCTGAAAAAAAGAATTATATATCATCATTTTTCCATCACGACTTGTAAAATTGAATAATTCTAGCGTTTTTGGGACGTAAGAATAAATTAATCGAAAACATTTTCAGAAAATTTAACAAGAGTGATTGAAAAATAATGTCTTAAATCATTTTGTTATGTACTTAGCAAAATATATTTTACAATACTACATGCCAAAGATATGTGAAAATTTTCTTATTTTGAGCAACTGTTAAAATTGCAAAAACATTTCGCAGCATAATTGCAAAGATTTCTTGAAGTAACTCCTGGTACCTCATTCCAACGCGAAATACTTCATTTCAGTATGTGAGTTAGCATTTAGCTTTCTATCTAAAGGAAAGAAAGGCTTATGAGATCACTTTCCTGCCTGTGTGTATGTGTATGCTCGTCTGTGCGCGTGTATCTTCCTAAAAACATTTGAACGCGTGAAAAGAATTTGAAACGATGTAGGGTTCTAACTTCCAAAATGGCGACAGGTGTAACATTTATGGTGCCACGTTTTATCTCGGAAACCATTCAATCAGTTTAAAACAAATTTTGTATGTTAACAGTTCATCATTTAATAATTGGATTTAGGAAAAATATCGCTGTTAGTTATTTATTATATCTCAAAAAATACTCAACCAGTTATCGCCATATTTGGCATGCAAGTAATGTTACGAAAGTGCCATTTAAACGTAAACAATTTAAATTGATGAAGCATTAATTTTCAAAATGGCTGCCATACATATATTTTACGTTTCCTTGAATGCTTAAAGTATTTATTACAAGCATCATATATGACAACAAAAAGCCACGTGTGTCCCCCATTTCGTAAAATAGCGCTACACGAAGTAAATTTATTTTTCTCGGGGAAAGGTTGGCCAATTACTACCAAATTTGGCAAACAAGCAGCACTGCCGCAGATGATATAAAATTTCTTAAGTATATCAGACACCTATTTTCAAAATGGTGACAATACAGCTATCTGATTCTAGTATGCTATACTGCAGATAAAATGCAATCAATTTAAACTTTACTTTGTATGCTTGCAGTATCCAACACAACCATAAAATGTGTCTATACAAATAATCATTTCTCCACCATTTTAAAAAAGAGTACCAAAATGAAAAAAATTGAGTTCTTATTTAATATCTCAGCAAACAATCAACATATTCCTATCAATTTTAGCGAAAAAGGTGTATTAAAGTAGGGCATTAAATTCAACCAAATTTTGTAGGCTAAATATATTAATTGAAAGCACGAATTATGTGTTCAGATGTTATCTTTTGCCAGCCAGTTCCATATGAGAAAATGGAACATTTTGTCATATTTGTGCACCCGTGAACTAATTTCCTCAAAATCTCTCACTCCAGTAGTGTTACAGAAGGTCATCTATTCTTACCTAATTTATGTGGTGTCAGAAACCGATTTTCAAATTGGCTGTTATATAAATAACAATATATTTAAGTTTTTACAATCTATTGAAAAATTTTACCAAAATCAACCGAACGTTGTATGCTTACAGTAACGAATAAAATAATCGTATCCAGAATCTTTTTTTTTCAAACAATTTTGTAAGATAGCATCATGTAAGATAATAAAATTTTTATTCCATATCTCCAGTTAAAATTGCGTGTTTTAAGTGGCTCAGTCACTTTTCAAAATGACGGCCAAGTAAATATTTCAGGTTAGTGAATTCTATCATTCAAAAAATTAAAGTATATACACTCTAAATTGATGCTCCGAATCCTACCTCCGTAATGCAGTTGTTTGCACGCTAGCTTATGGAACGAGGTTTCCTGGGTTCGAGTTGTGAGTAAGGCACATGTGTATTTCCAATTTTCTTACTACTGCTGCGTATGTTTCTGGCTCCATCTCTAGTTATATTGCTTTCCACTAGACGTCAAGGCCTACCTACCATATCAGCTTTTAAGAACATCATTAACAATCAGTTGCACTCATGTATGGTAAGGTAAGCTCATTAGTTATATCAGTAATTTCTTGTTATTATTTGTAGGCCTCTATCCCATTATGAAAAAACCCGTGCGTCATGAACATTTTCATGCGTGGAAATAGTGCTTGTAATTAATGTCTAGTGTTAAAAAGAATTTCATGCAAATGTAATAGAAAGAATTTTTTGTCACCAGCACCCTTAAAATATTGTGTGGTCTGTGGACTACAGGGATGAACCCAGGATTTTGGTTTGGAGGAGGCGAAATACGTAAAAAAAAAAAAAAAGTAACGTCAAAAATTGTCACTGCATAAACAGGCAAATACCTAGCAAAAATATTAATTATTCACAAAATGTTACATACAGAAAATAAATATTTAAGTTTTCCATCTATAAATACTACCTATAAACATTTATTTTTATATTGTGCTGCTATTCTGTTTCAAGTTCTACTGATGTAGTGTCGTAACCTTCCATCGACGTGGCGAGCATAATACGTGTGAATTTCTGCCGCTGTTAGCAGCAAGTGGTCAGTATTCGAGCGACTCTTGTCTTGCTGTTGTTCCACTTCTTTCATTACTTTTTCCTTTACATGGAACTCGTATCGCATGAATAAAGTAAACGACTTACACATTATTCTTTTTGGCAATTCTGCTAAATGTTTACGGGACTTCTTCCTCAGGGGGTGGCACGAGCCCCAATTGACCGCCCTCTGGGTGCACCCCTGTGGCCCGTATTACTAAAGGCTAGTCACGGAAAATTAAGCACTTTTTAAAATTAACCCTTGAAAAATGTCACTGTCCCTAACTGCGTGTATTTTTAACGGGCACACGCAGTGACATGCGCCCAGTGAAGTTGGTAAAGAAGGAAGGAAAGTAATTCCATGTCTCAACGTTGAATTGACAGTGTTCGGTGAACATTCGTCAATACTGCAGTTACTTATTTTCTTTCTGCCGCATATAAGTATATGGATTACAAAATTGGTAAAATATTTACTTTTGAAATAATTTTTTCTGTTCCCTTAACTGACGTATGAATACCTAAGGTGAAAAGGTCCGCGGCAATGTTGACTTTACGTATGGCGGAAGGATACACAATGTGCTTACAAGTACATATTAAAAAGGGCTTTCAGAAGTACTCATTTTACAGTGGACAACCAATAGACTCTTGTAGGTCTCTTCCACCAAGGCGCACTCCACTCACGCGCTTCGGGAAAATGAGTGGAGTTCATAACGAGAGCTCTTCAGTTACGCGGCAACCGGAGTGGGTGCTAACGCGTCCGAAAATTCCTCCAATTTTCACCGCTGCCATCGCCCCTGTCGGTAAACTAATCATGTGATCGCGAAATAATTGTCCCTCGTTACTTTTTTTTTTGTTGTTTGTTTGCGGCGTCGCCTTTGGGGGTGTTACCTAACCCGCGAAATTCACCAACAATTGAGANTTTACGTATGGCGGAAGGATACACAATGTGCTTACAAGTACATATTAAAAAGGGCTTTCAGAAGTACTCATTTTACATTGAACAACCAATAGCCTCTTGTAGGTCTCTTCCACCAAGGCGCACTCCACTCACGCGCTTCGGGAAAACGAGTGGAGTTCATAACGAGAGCTCTTCAGTTACGCGGCAACCGGAGTGGGTGCTAACGCGTCCGAAAATTCCTCCAATTTTCATCGCTGCCATCGCCCCTGTCGGTAAACTAATCATGTGATCACGAAATAATTGTCCCTCGTTACTTTTTTTTTGTTGTTTGTTTGCGGCGTCGCCTTTGGGGGTGTTACCTAACCCGCGAAATTCACCAACAATTGAGANTTTACGTATGGCGGAAGGATACACAATGTGCTTACAAGTACATATTAAAAAGGGCTTTCAGAAGTACTCATTTTACCGTGGACAACCAATAGACTCTTGTAGGTCTCTTCCACCAAGGCGCACTCCACTCACGCGCTTCGGGAAAATGAGTGGAGTTCATAACGAGAGCTCTTCAGTTACGCGGCAACCGGAGTGGGTGCTAACGCGTCCGAAAATTCCTCCAATTTTCACCGCTGCCATCGCCCCTGTCGGTAAACTAATCATGTGATCGCGAAATAATTGTCCCTCGTTACTTTTTTTTTTGTTGTTTGTTTGCGGCGTCGCCTTTGGGGGTGTTACCTAACCCGCGAAATTCACCAACAATTGAGAGTAGAACGCAAATTAATTTTATCATACTAGCACATCAGAATAAAAACGTGCGGGAATCAATTAGCAGATGAAAAATTTGCTGTTGTGCCTGATAAGAGTCGAGTATATTGATTCGTGTGTAATTTTAACTAGGGTCCCCTTTCGGCAAATAAGGGTGTACAGTTAGTATTAACACTTTCAGTCTTGAATAAATATGCCGTTTTATGGGTTCTAATATCGAGAACAATAAAAACACTCTTGCGTGTCACGTTATTCGCAGCAGTAATAGGAAAATAGTTTCAACAACGTAAGTGGAAAGTTGAGAGATTAGAGCGGCTTTTAACATCGAGGTCTTTAGAGCCGATGAGGGTGGAGCGAGGTGACTACGGAACAGCGCCGGAATGCAAGGGCAAGGGAAACGGGAGAACCCCAAGAAAACCCGCCGACCAGCGGCATCGTCCAGCACGATACTCCCGGGACAACCTCGCCGGGTATATCGAACCTGGTTAGCCTTGGTAGGAAGCGAGTAGTCTAACCACTTCACCACCACGGCCCCTTCAACAACGAATGTTGCCTCCCACGCATGAAGGTATTCTCTCAGTGGACGATGTTTTCTGCCATGTACAGTGCAAATTCATGGATATAAAACATTTTGAATAAAAGGATTTTAAAAAAATTATCAGAAAACTAATACTTAACAATAAGTTTTTGTNTCTTGTTTTTTTCCCCCCAGTAATTTACTTAAGTCTTAAGAAAAGGACCTTAAAAATTACAAAAACCGAACGTTAGGTTACAAATTTCTTCAGAAAAGTGTTTAATTCCAGGTGGCAAAATGGGGTCACTGGCCAGCAACGTGTCGGAAAGCCATTCGCCAGTCTGCGCTTGCGGGCTTGTTCTGTACCGCCAACGCTGGTTTGCCGCGTGCGCAAGATGTGTTTGCTTCGAACGTGATTCTGTTTTACCGACGCGACGTCGCGTTAACGCTGCCGTGCGTGGACGCGAAAGTGAAGCTCAAACTGAAGCAAATATGCGTGAGTCTCGGAGGCCGCGAAAAGCCGACAGATCGTTCGCGTTTATTGTACTGTTTTTATAATTACTCCCTGATGGTTTCTGAAATGACCGTACAATAATTCTGCAACACTTAACATCGCTCACATGCATTTAGTTCCTTGAAATGTACGTCCATATTTCTTTAATGTGATCTGAAAATATACAGGTCGCTTTCATAACCTATCGTTGGTATTGACGAAATGTTGATAACCTCTTCGAGCAGCTGCAGATACGTATACGGCGGCAATGTGCAAAAAAAGGCAATAGCAACCAATTCTCATTTCCTGAGATGAGTTTTTGAATATTATTTCGTGTAATCAGGGAAATGGGGCATGATGAGTGTCAAATGTTGACTCGAACACAGCAAACGTAGCAGGAAATTTTATGTTATTGCGACGTTGTAGGTTTAGATTGTTTCGTAATAAGAAACACATACGTAGGGAACATGAAATGATTTTTTTTGCCTGAGAAAATGATTTCGACATTTCGTGGCCTAAAACCATTCATGAAAACCGATGTTATAATCGTATTAAATAAAAACGTCGAATCAGACAAAATGCAGTGGTATTTTAAGGCACATATTTGTTTCCCGAATGGTAGTTTTCAATTCTTCATGCTTTACAAAAACGGGTACGGCTATACTGATAAAAAAATTGTAACAAAAATAAAACAATGTTTCTTCCCCAGCTACACAACAGTATTATGATGAATATGGCATGAAATTAAGGTAGACCTTTTATGGAATAAGGAAAAAACATCTGCACACCCTAAGATTATCACGTAATTTTGTTCGCAAAAATCTAAATTGCACATGTAGGCCTACAAAATTATTATGGACAACTACAAGGACAGCAATGCGTTAAATACATTTTCAATGTGCTCGCCAGTATTGTGATATGCCAAAGTTAGCTTAGAACGTTTGTGTGAATTGAATGGGTTTAGAATAAACACAGTGTCCGTAGTTTGAAAAACAGGATCTAGTATGAGGAAGTCTAAAATAAATTATACATTGTCAAAATCTTAATTAATCATGTGACAAATAAAACATAAGTTAAGCATATTTCAGTTTTTTTTACAGTGGAATAATGATTGCAACAATAAATTTTCCAACAGAAAGCAAAAAATATGCATATATATAATATAAGTGCCTAATATAGTTTAATTACTTATATTTACATGGTCTTTCATTGTATCACATACTTTGGTGAAAATTGGTTGAGTAGATTTCGAGATTTAATGTAAAAGCTTAATTTTTTCATGTGGCGTTATCTTCCAAAATGGTGGGCCGACAACTGTTTTCACTTCTGAATTCAATGCTTAGACTTAGCGCTGTCAGCAAGCAAAATTTGGTCTAAATCGGTTGAATGGTTTCCGAGATGACATATCACTAGACATTTTAAAATAGCCGCCATTTTGAAAGCAAGTGCCAGGCGTTGTCTCAAACCATAAAAGCCAGGTGTCCTTACTTAGTACTATATGTGTAGCGAGTTTGGTTAAATTCAGTTCTCGCATTCAAAAATTTAGGGGAAGGGGACAGATACACACACACACACAAACACACACACACACACACACATATATATATATATATGTATATATATATATATACACACAGGCACACATACAGGAAAGTGATCTCATGAGCCTTTATTTTCTTCTAAAAGTGGGCTAAAAAAAATTGCTTAGTTGTGCCCAATAATATAAGAAAAAGAGAACGGAAATATGTGTAGTGTCACTTCACGTGTAGACAAGCAGGAGTCACTAGTGTGTAACACTATTATCCTGGTTGTTATTTGTACTGAGTTGGAGTCTTCGGTGGCGCATACAAGTATGAGTTAGGTTTGTTCCCTGGGTCATTTGGGTGAATGCCTCGGGAATATTCGGCCTTCACTGCAAGTATTACACTGACTACAGTAATATTACTAATTCGGTGTTACAAACTGGAAATAAAAAAAATCTGCAATATTTTATTTAAACGCAGTTTTATTCGCATTGAAAGTGTTTGTTTTTACGCATGTTACACGATTGTTATTAGTACAATCACGACGAATATCCTTAAAAACCATTTGGCACATATTAACTACATATGAAAGATAGTTTAAATATTGCATGGAAAATAATTCCGTTAAACTTAAACTGTGGAAGGATTTTAACGTAATGGTTCATGAAGCCTTGAATTTTTATTTAAATTACTACATCCTCCAGTGCTATTTTTGTTCAAAGAACATTTTCAGGAGTTATGTTAACATATTTATTATCGCTCCACTTCAGATCTTATCTCTCGTCTAAACTTCAGAATATATAAAGGCATTATTTTAGTATTTATACATTCAGTGACTGACCCGTTAGACTTTCGTGTTGCGTTTTTAAACGTTATTCTTCTACCCCCACCTTTCAGTCTTATCGTAATGAATTTCACATTTATACAGGCCACTAGGACATTAACTGGCTGTGGCATCAGTTTCAATACGAAACCTCAGTAGCGTCAGTAGAAATTACATAATCAGCTGCCTGGGGCATGTATAGTCGAAGCTGTGGAGCCCGATTCAGCAATCTTGACGTTTTCAACCAGCGGGTAAAATGACACCTACAGATAACAAAAACGAAACGCGTGAAATTGCTAGGTAGTGAAGTGTTGTTATGTAATCATCTTTCCATTTCCAGCCAGCAGACGCAATGGACGCCGAAGGTAATGCCAGGCAAGAAGCATGTATTACCGTGTTGTGAAGTGAAGTTGTGCAACGTTTGCGTGTGCAATAGGCAGGTATTGTGGAATCAGAAGATGAAACAAGAAAAGCCCGCATCATTATCTCAGTGTTCATGACTTGTCAGAGACTGTCGGAGTCAAAAAGGCCGTAAATGAACACAGTCGAATGTATAGGTGTATCTTTCGAATTCACATCCCTAAAATATTAAAAGCTACGTGATCTATTTGTCAGCATTCTTAATACTGATACTGCGTTTTTTTTTTGTGCTGGAATATCTGGTTGCAGGTTATAACTTAATTACCTGATAATTTAAAGTGCATTTGTATTACCGGGAGCGAAAACGTAAACACCAGTATCAAGGAGCGTTCCAGGATTATAAATGCAAATAAAAAATACAATTTCATTAAATATAAAAAATTTACACCCCAACACAGTACCGCAGATAAAAATACTGTAACCACCTTTATAAGTGGACCTAGCAGAACTTATCTAATAATTGCAGCTTTTCTGAATGTTTTCTCGCACTGTGAAACGACGTATAATTCTCAACGAAATTGATACCACAGAATTACAAATAAATCAGGCGAATTCATCACGAGCAACAGTCAGAAATATTAATTCCCGCCGTGTTATGGACCTAATAATTTGAGGTAGTGTTCGTGAAAGCGATTACCAGTATTTGCCTTGCTTAATATGCGAAGTGTCCACGTACAGGGGTCTAAGATATTTGCTTGAAAGGCTCATTTGTAGCGGAGGGGGGAGTGGTAACTATTTCTAACCTTACATTTTTGGAAGCCATGTTGCTACTAAATATATTTTAAAATGAAATTACTGAAACAATTTTCATTTTAACATCAAAAAGTGATTTAGAAATAGATAATATTCGAAGAATATACACATTTTGAAGTGAAGATACAGAATAAGAAATTAAAATGACACTTGAAATAGGCATACGTGATTTAATGAAAAATTACTTACTTTTGACATAACCCATCGCAGAGATATGTCGCCAAGGAAAAAACAGAGAACGGCGTTAAAGACATACACGAAAAAAAAAAAAAGCCAAGGCTAGCTGTTTTCAACAAATATTTAAAACTTAAGAGATAAAAATAATGCTGCAAGGAAGTCAGTCAAGAGTTCCGCCAAACTAAACGAAACAAAATAGGACGAGCAAGAAGCGAACGCTAAAGCTTTAGGTGTCCCAACGAAGGCATAAGACGAACACTAAGGCGAAGAACGATAGGTTATCTCAAAACCTGACGATACAAGGAAGACATCAGATAAGTACGTACACACACACACACACCCACACACACACACACACACACAACACACACACACACACACACACAATACACACACACACACACACACACCCACACGAAATTGATCTCATAAGCTTTTCTTTCCTTCAAAAAGTAGGCTAAAACTGACCTATCATTTGCAAACGCAACACAAAACAATATGATTTGTAAAATAACATTATAATGTAATACATTTTGCACAACATATCCTCACATATTCTTAAGACGAACAATCAAAGAATATAACAATGAGAAAATTGGCATATATAATCCAAGTTAATAAAACAGGTAATTAATAATTTTGACATTCACGGTTATCTTACTTTATAATTTATACTGGTTGAGNCACACACACCCACCCACACACCCACACACACCCACCCACACACACAACACACACACACACACTTCTTGGCGAATTAGCAGCGACGTTTCCGGAACTGGCAATTGGTACATGCACCACGACGAGAAAACCTGCCACGCCGGTTCAAAGCACTGCACGTAGCGGAGATGGCGCACTTGATCCGTGTGTCAGTGTCGCCCTTATCGCTCCCTTGCTTCTGGAATTTAAACTCGAATATAGCCCTTGGTTGTTCACAGTTAACTGAACACTTTTGAAATCAACCTTTGAAAAATGTCACTGCCATGTACTTTAACGGGTTCACTAAGTCCCATGCGCCCAGTAAAGTTGCTAACGACGGAGAAAAAGTTGCCCATGCCTTGACGTTGAATTAAAAGTTTCTGATTATTAGAATTACTTATTTCGTTTTCTGAATGCATTTATGTGTTATAACTAGCACATTTTTAAAAATTTACCTACCTAACAAATTTATATATAGTTTTACTTGCCCGACTTATGAATAAAGTGATCCGGCAAATGGAAATGTTAACTGTACATATGGTGGAAGAATGCACAACGTGCATGCAAGAACATTTTAAGCAGAGCTTACAAAAGTGCTTAGTCTACCGCGAACAGCCCATAAACGTGAATGAAGTTTAGCTGCTCCTGCCGCTACGAGAGACAGAGACAGAGGTAGAGAGTCAGAAAGAGCGAGAAAGAGATAAACTGGTCTTGTCTTCATCAGCAACTCAGGCCAGCAGCATCATCCTAGGTGGTCGTCCGCCGGATGGTAACTGCGGGGTGCCCCTAATGAGGCTATTACGATTTCCACCGGCGTCACCTACCAGTTAAGACGTCAGATATCACAGACACAAAGATGCAGACCACCAACGCTTTATTTTTCTTTTAATCGCCCGTCCCTTCCTCCTCTTCCTTTGCATCGATGCACACTCGCGGTGGTTATTCCCAACCAGAATGATAACCCACGTTTCAACATCTCTTCGCTGAGCTACGCGCCCCTGCCAAGTGAGGAAATTACACCCGTCAGTAAACCATGGACTCTTTACGAAGTCCGGATGCTCATCTCCTCTCCCTGTCCCTTTCAGCAGGTGATGGTAATGTTTCTCTGATGACGAGTGTGAGTGAAGAGGAGTACATACGTGGACGCCGAACCGCAAGCTTACACATATGTTGTACCGAGGTGTTAAGCAGCCATGAGGGTGAAGTGACATGGGGATAGGGAGAGAAGGAAATTAAACGTGAAATAACAAGGAGTACCCTGAACAAACCCGCCTACCAACGGCAACGTCTGTCATATGCCCAGTATGCGAAAATCTGGCAGATGCAAGCACCGCAACCCACATACGAAAGATAAACTGACTGAAAAGCTGTGCACACGTGAGTCCTTGAGAACTTGACGTCATATAACAGAGTAAATTCGCTTCCTGGCTTCCGTAGTTTTGGGAACAGACTTTGGGTCAGATTGGCTACTGCGTGGTGCGGGAGGTTTCCTATTGGCTGGGCTGCCTCCTGGCGAGTAGGATACCAGGCGTTGTTTGGCGAACGGCGTTCCGTATGGCTGGCGAGTGATGCCATTTTGTAGCATGTGCTCCTGGAGTTCACGCTCCAAGTGGCAGTTTCACCTCTGTATTATTAAGTACTCTGTGGTCATAAATAAGGAATAGCTTAACCGATTCTCGCCAAATTGGCACGCAGTTAATACTATTATAATTTACCATGAATATATACGATTCTAACATATAAAACACTATTTAAAAAATGCGGAAATATAACTATTTGATGTTATAGCTACCAAATATTTCGATACATTTCAACCAAACTTGGCAGGCCATAATAATGCCCAGGCCGAATTAAATTATTATCGGTGAAATATCACTGATTCGCAGTCAAATGCAACCACTCACTCGAAGCAGTGAAAATAGTTCCAATTAGAAACGGTGGAAAACCACCAGTTGCTCCTGTAATTTTAAGAAGCAGTTTAACCGGAACAAACATTTCTGTTAATTTTTTTTTTTTTTCGAATTGTGTGAATTTAAATTTTATGTCAATATTCTCAAAATATGACAAATTTTATTTTTCATGTGATAAGGTATTTTTATCCAGTTACTGTAAAATGTTATCAAACTTTAAAAAATAAATTAATAAAGACCATTTTTGAACGGTTTTAAGAGCACAATGTGTGACGGTGCTGGAGCACCGTACATCCAGAATTAATATAAGCGCAGGAAATTGTACGTCCTAACACGGGGGTAGACCGACGAGGAGCTGAGGCTTACCTAGTTGCTTACTCGTTAGACGTAAGTCATTGTTGACGTTGGTATCGACGCGACTGCGTAGCTTGGCAGGTGAGCGAAGACTGTCGGCGTGGTGGCTTGAGGCTGCCCCCACCCCTCACAACGCCGATGTCACCCTCCCCCTTACAATGTGTATGGATGGTGTCTAGCAACCGTCCGACGATACCTTCGACCTCATCAAGATTTGAATATTACTGGACTCGAACCAACGAAATTTTATGGGATGTTCCACAATAGCCTGGTCAACGTGTTTCCCGACTATAAAAGCGGGCTTCTTTCGTATTGAGAGAGAGAGAGAGAGAAAGAGAGACAGAAACAGAAACTTAGACTGTACATGGACCTCACGATGAGAACATTATAACTTGGCAGAAGCCATATCTTGCCAGGTTTGATGAGAGCATTTTATAGGGCATGTGTAGGAAAACATTTTAAGATCAGTTATTTTTAATATTCTGTAATTTGCAATGTTTCATAGTTTGGGCTAAGTATGTAATGCTATGGCAGCCTATAATTAAATGCAACTTCATGTAATTTTCATAAAAAAACATTATTATTTAAAGGGTTTTTAAAGCCTATTCGGCTATTTCAATTTTCATAATACTTGTATTTTTGATATGGGTAGTTTATGAGAAAAAAGAAAAACAAAATAATCCCGGAGATAAAAGAAAAGAAAACTAACAGTTTCTTGTATCATCTCTCGCAATTTTAGAGGTTAATTATCTTGTATTCCAATTCATATCAGGGAATGGTTGAATCGTCGCAATTTATTGCGGCTGCCTTATTTGTTTGTCCTCTGCTATTTAAACTCTGTAGCTTGAACGTTCTTGGTGAGAATCATTTTGCTTGAATGAGTTGAATGGAGGGAAGGAGAGTTGAAGGTCACTGTCATGAAGCGGTGGGGTTTCCCGCGGGTGCTCCTGACTCTGTGACATATGGACACGGGAGCTTTCTTTTGCGCGTTCAAGGCACAGAAACAAGGGAGCGATACGAGCGACAATAACACGCGCGCCTAGCGCCCCATCGCTCTTATGCACAAGGCGTGCAGTTTTTCCGGCGGAGCGCTATACTACGCAAATTACGTCTGCGACAGCGGAAGTCTACTGCACGCTATTAAAGATCACAGATTAAACTACTGTACGCCCGTATAGTTGTCACCTCTTTAGGAAACTGCGCAGACTAACTCTAAAAATATAAATTTTTTATTCTTAATANACTCTAAAAATATAAATTTTTTATTCTTAATACACTTAAAATGATGAGAGTAAAAAAAAATTGCGGGTCTAGATAGTTTATTTTTTAATTTTTGTGGGAAAAAAATTCGTACTCCTAGAATATTTANACGCTATTAAAGATCACAGATTAAACTACTGTACGCCCGTATAGTTGTCACCTCTTTAGGAAACTGCGCAGACTAAGTCTAAAAATATAAATTTTTTATTCTTAATACACTTAAAATGATGAGAGTAAAAAAAAAATTGCGGGTCTAGATAGTTTATTTTTTAATTTTTGTGGGAAAAAAATTCGTACTCCTAGAATATTTANAAAAAAAAAATTGCGGGTCTAGATAGTTTATTTTTTAATTTTTGTGGGAAAAAAATTCGTACTCCTAGAATATTTATTTAGTGTGACATACATAACCATGCAGACAACAAATGAAACAAAAAATTTCAGGACTTCCCACTCCTAATGAGGAAGTTAGTATCCATTCCATCTTAGATTTTTCTTACAAATCTTCGAAATGAAAATTTATGACCAGACGTAAAAAAATATAAGCTAGCCATGAGACAGAGGACTACTAAACGAATGTTTTGAAATTCGTACGAGTTCAATTATACCTGTGTTTTTCCATGTGGGATTGACATTATTAAATAATTAGATAATATTTGATTACGATTACAAATTCTAAACTAATAATGTAAAAAAAAAGTTGGATTAAAAATAATTATGAAGAAACTTGCTATGTCTTGACTAGTTTGTTTTTAAATATTGAAACAGGAAATTAAGTTGTGGAGGAAAATACGTAAATCCAAGATGAGAAAGATACTTCCCCCTTAAAGTGCCTAATGCATTTTTTTTAATGCTGCAAAATTGTCAGGCGGTGCCATGTGACAGAAACAACAAACCCTAGGGCTATCAGCAGAGAGAGAGAGAGAGAGAGAGAGAGTGAGAGAGAGCGGAAGATGACGTACACCACTCACAAACCAGAAGCCGCATCCCCTTNCCACACCCCTCTTTCAGTGTCGAAGAGCACAATACTTTAAGCGGCAGACTAACTCCGACTGCCAATAATTCACGGCCGAATCTCTAGAGTTACAAAATAAGGGGGTTCGGGAGAGAGTGGGGGCATGCTGGGGATTGCAAGAGACACGATAACAAAAAAAATATAAAAAATAAATGTATATGATATGATGTAGTGGCCGACGTTGTATGTGAATTTCGTGGAAACTCCAGCAGGGCGCGATATATGTTTCCAGTCGCGTGACGAGAGCACATGCGTTTTCTTCCCTTTAGAGCGCTGGAGAGGAAAACATAATAACATTCAGAAAGAATTGAAGGGCTTGCTCGGGCTCTGAAATTGAAACAGTGAAAGTTTTGACAGCCGAAAATCGGTTGATGGAATCACAGAAAACCAGTTCAATTGCTTGGGGTACTGAATTACACTAATTTGACGCCGACCTGATTTAGAACGAATAGTGAATGATGCAGCATACGTATGGCTCATCGAGTGCATGTATGGGCGTAATATTGGCGCCATATCGATACATTTCGTATTCCTCTAAGCACAGCAGAACGTACAGAATTTCGTTGGGGGTAGGAAAGGAGAATTCTAATAAATTAAGATATAAGTCATCATTAAATTATATGTTGTGGGACTGCCTAGAACTAACAATACACCGAAAATTGCCAGCCCTAATTTGTATTTACAAAAAAGTGACTTGTGAACGAATTGAAAAAAAAATTTCGCACATAAAAGACAGCGTGATGCCTTGTTAAATACACTGAAGACTTTAATAAGAAAAACCTTTATTGCCCTGTTAATTGTTTTATAATTGTTTTATATTGATGTTTACAAGAACACATCTTCGAAATTAATATTTAAACAGTTTACTGTACCTGCGATATGCCACAAGGAAATTTTCGATACTATATATATATATATATATACATATAGAGAGAAAGAGAGAGAGAGAGAGAGACAGTTGTCATTTTAAAAGTATGTGATAATGTCGTGATTATACCGTTCAGTTCCCGTGCCCTCGGTCGAGTATATCCTAATGTTACACATGAACGGTAATTATGGCAGTTACCNACATATAGAGAGAAAGAGAGAGAGAGAGAGAGACAGTTGTCATTTTAAAAGTATGTGATAATGTCGTGTTTATACCGTTCAGTTCCCGTGCCCTCGGTCGAGTATATCCTAATGTTACACATGAACGGTAATTATGGCAGTTACCGTGCACAGCGATAAATCAATGCTTTTTGTTACGGTCGGGTTCCCCGTTAGGAATGTGGTTTGCAAAAGCAACTGCACCCTTTTCTCTACTAGTATTTTCTCTACCCAGTAATAAAGAGCATGGTTTCTACCTATCTGTCTCCTGTAGCATTTTCTGTTAATGCATGCAATAATGTTTAATTCTTTCCTGTCGAAAGCGTTTTAACGGTGTCTATGCCGGTTTTTCCTTTTCTCTTCTTAGTATAGTAGTTTAGCTACAAGTACACTCGGAGAGGTTGTCATGGCTGGAACCTGGCCATGGCAGTCCAATCCCTTGCTGCCGCGATGCATGTCTCCTTGCATGATTTCCTTCCCTTGTAGGCGTATGGGCCTAGCCCTGAGACGCACTAAACTCCCGTCCCTACCGCGGACTCTCACACTTAACACTTAGTTTTGGATAAGGTTTGAATAAAAGAAAACAACTGCACCACTGCACCATTCGTTTATGGATGTTTAACGCAGATAACTTCCAAGCACGTGGCACGTTTTTCAGTGGTCGCGAGAAGCAGGCTTAACATCTACTTCTCTTCCCACATTTTAGTCCTCCACTATATGTGGAATTAATGTATTGATATTCATGCGCTGATCAGTTGTAACTTTGAAGTAGATAAGATCGAAAATATGTCAATCCTTATCCTTTAAATTGAAGGCGCAGTAGTCAAATGATCACGGGGCTGACAGGAAGTCCCAGGAAAACTTGAACCGCCACTTCCATCAAAATAGCCTCTTGCAGCCTTGTCACTGAGGGACAAAACAATGTTTTACAAAAAAAATAAGGAAAAGCTATCTCGGTATGCAGAGGTATTATCTTTACGTGAAAACATTAACTCAAACTTTCCTTTCCTGAGGTAAATTCAATAAAGAGTGATTTTTTACGTTTTATTATTAATTTATTTTATATTTTCGTTTTTTTTCGATAAATAAAGAAAAGAAACTGTAATCAACATCATAAATATACAAGGTTTTAAATCACGTAAAAATCTNTTTTTTTCGATAAATAAAGAAAAGAAACTGTAATCAACATCATAAATATACAAGGTTTTAAATCACGTAAAAATCTTCTTCACAAAAATACTAGATTTCCTCCTTCAGGTACGTCAAATTTATTTCAGTTTTTTGATACAAACATCTAGAAAAAACCTTCATTAGCTAGAATATCTTTCTGGGTGGAACTGGAGAGAAAAATGAAGAGACCATGTTCTGAGTCACTGTGGTTACTATTTGGTAACAGCGGTAATGCTGTTCTTGGTAGCCACAAAGCATTTGCGTTTCTGGTCACTCGAAACTGCGACCACGTCGGTTACAAACAATTTTGCTCCGATTCTTACTTCCACACNCATTTGCGTTTCTGGTCACTCGAAACTGCGACCACGTCGGTTACAAACAATTTTGCTCCGATTCTTACTTCCACACCGAAAACATTTTGCAAAAACTTCCGCCATTTCGGCAAAAGAAAACGGCGATGTTACAAACATGATCTAATATCTCAGGCAGCAAAATATAAATATTAGGTAAATTTAAAGGACTTCACATTGGCCGCAATCTTAAATAAAAATGTATGGTACCCAATTCCACAGCGCTACATCCTGGAAAATAAAAACATACATTAAAAATAATACAAAATCACTATATACTTATGACGTGTTCATTGCCTGAATGGCAAGACTACATCGCTATAATAAAATATTCTTCTCCACACCATCTCCTCACCTCCCGATCCACCTGACGCAGAAATGTATATAAAGAACCCTAGTAAAATTAGAGGTTCCGCCAATGACAGTTCATCGAACAAACGCACGTTTCATCCGCACACGTGCAGAATTAAATCTGAACTGGACACACATGCTGATTTCCCCTCGGGGCTCTACATTCGCCATATGTGGTAACCAGGTCTGACGATCCGTGACGTGGTGCTATGACTGTCACTGTAAGTAAACGTTCAATTTTACACACCATAAGTATTGAAGTTATAAGTAGTCAACTATCCATGATCCTGAAAGATGTTACTTCTTACTGTTAGAATTTTTTGTTAGCTCTTGAAAAAAATCACAGACGTTACAGATACTATTAAGCTGTTAATTTTTTGTGAGAGCTTTTGAAAAAAATTTCAGACAGCAGAATTTTCACCAAATTCAGTTTTTTTTACGCCTTCACGTGTAAATCTATTTTCACCCTGCGTCCAAGTAAATTGATCCTAAAATGAGTAAAATAACATGTACACTGTACTGTTATATATACACTGAATGGTGTCTAATTACTATTATTACGTACCAGAAAATAAACTGTAACATTCGTGTATTTTTCTCTACGGCAATACAATTTACACAGACATAACAATTGTAACTTAACCATAATGTGTTTCTACACTATACAAAATTAAATTCACAAATTCTCTGTAGTTGCAAAAACACAATAGCCAATATGTATAGTTTTCTAATTTCACCAGCTGTATCCAATCTTTCCTAACAGAGTCATGTTTTACAATTTTAACTCTAATATAATACATCCTGTAACATGACGATTACAACAAAGTAATAAAAAAATCTTGAAAATATGGATATAAGGTATAGTTGTTATATGCAAACAGCAAGCATATTACATCAGCAGGAGTTTATTTTTTGTTGGAGCACACAGAGAAATTTCGTAGTAGTTCTGCTCCTTACCGCTAGAGGGCTTTGTATACTAGTAAAATATTTTTATCCTGTAAATTGCACAAACAATGCGTAGAAACGCTGAATTATGGCGTTACTTGAAGTATGGGTATTTCTGCACATTTATTAAGTTGTATAATTTCAAGACTCATGTTATTGTTANCATTTGCGTTTCTGGTCACTCGAAACTGCGACCACGTCGGTTACAAACAATTTTGCTCCGATTCTTACTTCCACACAAAAAACATTTTGCAAAAACTTCCGCCATTTCGGCAAAAGAAAACGGCGATGTTACATACATGATCTCATATCTCAGGCAGCAAAATATAAATATTAGGTAAATTTAAAGGACTTCACATTGGCCGCAATCTTAAATAAAAATGTATGGTACCCAATTCCACAGCGCTACATCCTGGAAAATAAAAACATACATTAAAAATAATACAAAATCACTATATACTTATGACGTGTTCATTGCCTGAATGGCAAGACTACATCGCTATAATAAAATATTCTTCTCCACACCATCTCCTCACCTCCCGATCCACCTGACGCAGAAATGTATATAAAGAACCCTAGTAAAATTAGAGGTTCCGCCAATGACAGTTCATCGAACAAACGCACGTTTCATCCGCACACGTGCAGAATTAAATCTGAACTGGACACACATGCTGATTTCCCCTCGGGGCTCTACATTCGCCATATGTGGTAACCAGGTCTGACGATCCGTGACGTGGTGCTATGACTGTCACTGTAAGTAAACGTTCAATTTTACACACCATAAGTATTGAAGTTATAAGTAGTCAACTATCCATGATCCTGAAAGATGTTACTTCTTACTGTTAGAATTTTTTGTTAGCTCTTGAAAAAAATCACAGACGTTACAGATACTATTAAGCTGTTAATTTTTTGTGAGAGCTTTTGAAAAAAATTTCAGACAGCAGAATTTTCACCAAATTCAGTTTTTTTTACACCTTCACATGTAAATCTATTTTCACCCTGCGTCCAAGTAAATTGATCCTAAAATGAGTAAAATAACATGTACACTGTACTGTTAATTATACACTGAATGGTGTCTAATTACTATTATTACGTACCAGAAAATAAACTGTAACATTCGTGTATTTTTCTCTACGGCAATACAATTTACACAGACATAACAATTGTAACTTAACCATAATGTGTTTCTACACTATACAAAATTAAATTCACAAATTCTCTGTAGTTGCAAAAACACAATAGCCAATATGTATAGTTTTCTAATTTCACCAGCTGTATCCAATCTTTCCTAACAGAGTCATGTTTTACAATTTTAACTCTAATATAATGCATCCTGTAACATGACGATTACAACAAAGTAATAAAAAAATCTTGAAAATATGGATATAAGGTATAGTTGTTATATGCAAACAGCAAGCATATTACATCAGCAGGAGTTTATTTTTTGTTGGAGCACACAGAGAAATTTCGTAGTAGTTCTGCTCCTTACCGCTAGAGGGCTTTGTATACTAGCAAAATATTTTTATCCTGTAAATTGCACAAACAATGTGTAGAAACGCTGAACTATGGCGTTACTTGAAGTATGGGTATTTCTGCACATTTATTAAGTTGTATAATTTCAAGACTCATGTTATTGTTAANTATGGCGTTACTTGAAGTATGGGTATTTCTGCACATTTATTAAGTTGTATAATTTCAAGACTCATGTTATTGTTAACAAAGCAATTCATTCAAATATTTTAAACGAACACCTATAGTTCTCTTTGAATTCCTGAGAACATAACGGTAAAACAATAAATATTACAAAATTTTTGCGAAATGCACATAAAAAATTAAAAAATACCGAAAGCTTGTGCGTGTACCTCAACACTTACAGATACTCCAGAATATAATGTAAGTTTCCGAATACAGGATCATTTTAAAATGATAAAATGAAGTTTGTAAAACTACACTGATATTGAGTGTCATACAGCGACCACGTAGCAGTAAATACACATTAATGAAGAGTTTTAGTACAAGGGGTGGGTGTGGTTTTTGCACATACTTCAAAATGTATAAATTAATCACCATGATGCTTAAACCCATACATCCAAGTATATCTACAAAGACTTGTAATATTCTGGATGCATATCAATTTTTAATAAATGTGTTCATTAAAATTTTATTTTTAATTTATGTTCTAAAAAATATGTTTGCTTCCATCCAGACAGGTTGCATGTCGTTAGTAAGTTATACCAATTTAAGTTTTATACAAAAATTGTTTTTTCGATGCACCCTAGCTTCTAACATGTATGTATACTAAGCTAAATTCTCTAATTTATGTAGTGAGGAATTTTACTCACTAATCATAATACATATGGTACAGAAGAAAGGAATACTCGCACTTTTAACCTTAATTCTTGGCAGTCGTTGTTTGAGTCAGTAAATGAGTTTTTGCAAAATACCTGTGAGGATATAAGAGAATATTTTTTTTGTATAAACGNGGGTGTTAAACACATAGACCACATACATTCGGCGCTTATAGATGATTACGTTAATTACCCTGGAATAATATATAGAATCATTGTGACATTATTGTTATCATTGTCAGTATATATACACATATTCCCTTGTAGTAAATAACTTAATATTTACATACAGATGCGACAAAAGTCATGTGATACCTCTTAATATCGTGTCGGACCTCCTTTTGCCCGGCGAAGTGCAGCAACTCGACGTGGCATGGACTGAACAAGACGTTGGAAGTCCCCGGCAGAAATATTGAGCCATGCTGCCTCTATAGACGTCCATAATTTCGAAAGTGTTGCCGGTGCAGGAGTTACTGCACGAACTCACTTTTCGATTATGTCCCATAAATGTTCGATTGTATTCATGTCGGGCGATCTTGGTGGCCAAATCATTAGCGGGAATTGTCCAGAATGTTCTTCAAACCAATCACGACTAGTTGTGGCCCGATTACATGGCGCATTGTCATCCATAACAATTCCATCGTTGTTTGGGTACATTAAGTCCATGAATGGCTGCAAGTGGTCTCCAAGTAGCTGAAAATAACCCTTTCCAGTCAATGATCGGTTCAGTTACACCAGAGGACCAAGTCCATTCCATGTAAAAACAGCCCACACCATTATGGAGCCACCACGAGCTTGCAAAGTTCCTTGTTGACAACTTGGGTCCATGGATTCGTGGGGTCTGCGCCACACTCGAACCCTATCATCAGCTCTTACCAACTGAATTCGGACTCATCTGACCAAGCGACGGTTTTCCAGTAGTCTAGTGTCCAACCGATATGGTCACGAGCCCAGGAGAGGCGCTGCCGGCGATGTCGTGCTGTTAGTAAAGGCATTCCAGTCGGTCTTCTGCTGGCATAGCCCAATAGAGTCAACGTTCGCCGCACTATCCTAACGGACACGTCTGTCGTACGTCCCATATTGATACCTGCGGTTATTTCACGCAGTGTTGCTTGTCTGTTAACACTGACCATTCTGCGCACACGTCGTTGGTCTCGGTCATTAAGTGCAGGCGGTCAGCCACTGCGTTGTCCATGGTGGGAGGAAATGCCTGAAAGCAGGTACTCTGGGCACACTCTTGAAACTGCGGATCTCGGAATGTTGAATTCCCTAACCATTTCCGAAATGGAATATCCCATGCGTCTAGCTCCAACTTCCATTCCGCGTTCAAAGTCTCTTAATTACCGTCGTGCGGCCATAATCACATCAGAAACCTTTTCACATGAATCACTTGACTACAAATGAATGCCCAACCAATGCACTGCCCATTTATATATTTTGTACGCGATACTACTGCCATCTGTATATTTGCATAGTACTATACCATGAATTTTGTCACCTCTGTGTGTATATATATATATATACACACTTGTTGTCATTGACAGTTTATATATATACACACATACTTGTAGTAATTGACGTAATATACACACATAAGTATTTGTAGTCACTGACAGTATGNAATATACACACATAAGTATTTGTAGTCACTGACAGTATGTACGCACATAGACACTTGTAGTCATTGACATTGTATATACAAACACACATTTGTAGTCACTGACAGTATATATACATAGAAATTTGTAGTCACTGACAGTATTTGTGCATACATATACAATTGTAGTCATTGACAGAATGTATACACGCAAAGACACATTTAGTCACTGACGAAAATATATATACAATCATATACACTTGTAGTCACAGATAGTTATATACACATATTAACTTTTAGTCACTGACAGTATATATATANATACAATCATATACACTTGTAGTCACAGATAGTTATATACACATATTAACTTTTAGTCACTGACAGTATATATATAAATAAAAACTCTTGTTTTCATTGACAGTATATATACACATACGTAATATTAGTTATCGACAGTACANTATATATATAAATAAAAACTCTTGTTTTCATTGACAGTATATATACACATACGTAATATTAGTTATCGACAGTACATCGTCTTATAACAATTGTATATAACTGTACACAATATGCAAAAGTGAGAAAATATACATAACATGGTAAAACTGAGACACGGTCAGAAATCCATCACTGTAAAAATGTAAAAACGTATACTCTATTGTGCAACTTATTTATTTGACTAAAACAGTTAAGAGTATTCAGTTATTAAATAAACACGAAAAGCTTTTGCCCGGTAAGCTACTATTAACGCATTGAAATGCTGACACAATTTAAACAAATATGGCGCGTGGTCAGAGGGTGCGAGAGAGCGCCAGCGAGTGCACAACTTAGACGACAAGATAGCGTTCTCTGTGACGTCATTATGACATGGTCGTGAGAGCACGACAGAGCGCTCTCTGGGACAATAGAAACACCGTCTCAGTATANTGTGACGTCATTATGACATGGTCGTGAGAGCACGACAGAGCGCTCTCTGGGACAATAGAAACACCGTCTCAGTATATATAGAGTGGGTGGGTTTTCCCAAACCAGCTGCTGTGAAGAGAGAAGAAAACACTAGTATTTTTATTTTCGCGTGGTATCTGACTACATTTCGAATTCCCTTGTTCAAAGGTTCGTTTTTCTTGTTAATGAAGCAATACTCGGACAATAACGACAGCACTGGCACAATTGTCATCTTGAACGGCTGCATTAGAAAATGAACGATCTGGTACATTCCGTAGGCACACATCTGGGTACGCGGAGTATGCGCATATTGCAACTTACGTCAAGATTACGAAAGGACTCATGGCAAATAACAATCACAGAAACTCAAATTACCATTTATTAATGACTTACATGTCGTAATGTAAAGTAGTTTACTTGAACTATGTAAAAAGGTCCTACCTAATGATATCTTAACTCTGTAGATCTACTTAAATATGCAGTTTCAGGTGTTGCAAACAAAACAATTTATGATGCATGCTGGACATAACACTTGTCTCGTTGCCATAGCCAATGTGTTGAAGGTTGTATGTTCAGAAAAATTTAAATGAACGATTATGACGTAGACCAGTAAGATGGTTTTCGAATCATTTACTCACAATTAAGATCGTGGTTTAGTGAGCTTCGTAGTGAGTAGTACAGAGCAGAATTACCTATACGTGCGTAATGTATTCAGCTGTGTACGATGGGTGTGAACAGGTCAAAATACATTTATCCTTGCGTGTTCAGTTACAGTACAGATATATAATCGACGAGATTGTTTTGGTATCAGGAATAAAGTACAATAGGAACGAAGTCCATTACAATATCTCAGTGACTAATTCAATAAACAATAAATAATACATAAGCCCAATTTTCAAATGTTTTCATACACACAAGCTATCGTGACCAACAAATAACTGAAACCCAATAAAACTTATATCTGATTTGTATAGTCTACCAAGTTCACGAAATCCCTACAATTTCTTAAAAGGCATTATCATTATTTAATTCCAAAATAATAACCTTAGTCACTTTGCCACTATTACAACATCAGAAAAAACTCACATGATCTTAAAAATTAAACTTAAAAATATAAAAGGCTGATTTCACACCATGCCCACTGTCCAAACGCTATCGTAACATGTGGGTTTCGAAGAACATGACATTCATCTACAGCGAAAATTGGAACTAGACCAATATTTTATGACCTGGCACTTCCCTTCTTTTTCAACCAACGACTTATAAGTCCATGTTAAGGGTAATGGTACCTCATCGAAAATGCTTGCTCTCAGTTACCCAATCGTCAGCACCGATTTCAACCTGTGGGATACAAGAACCTCGGTTTTCTCTTTTGATTTTACAATGTGATTGTATGGGTCCTAAGTATGCCTAAAGGGCTGATATGCAGCTTAGCATATAATTTTATTGTCACTATTGCATATTGCACTGCACCAGGATGGAAAGATATACAAGAAGTTGCATATTTATCTTGATTTATTGGCTACCTCTGACCTACAAACCTGTACCATGCATATATGCCCAGTATCAGCTACGTACGCACACACACTCATCGATCATGTCGCTTTGTAGATAATAACGTTTATCTGTAGTATTCAGAATTGTTTTAGGCAAANATCGATCATGTCGCTTTGTAGATAATAACGTTTATCTGTAGTATTCAGAATTGTTTTAGGCAAATTTTTTTATGTGATGTCATTTTGAGAAGTTTTAGTTACCACTTTCCTCTCTTAGCCTACACAGGTGAAGCAGACAAAACATCAGGATTTTTTTTAATGAGAACATGTAACAGCCGAATCTATGATACAATGACAATGAAATTTTTATCTCAAAGGAATGGCAACAGACATCCACATTGAAACACTTCAATATTCATTGCTTACTTAAAACATATATTACATTTATTCGTCTACTACAAATGCTATAATTTCACTGAGGTGTTTGTTTGTGTTACAATTTCACGCTACTTCAATAAAATAATCATATTCCACTTAAGAGACTCACTATGTGAAATGGCGTGACTTCGCATTGTGATACAGTCGTGGTGACTTGCGATATGACTGTGGTGAGTACAGATATCTGTTAATACAATAATACTCCTCCAGATTGAGTAGATGTGTAACACCACTAATATTTGGTAAAAAAACCACATAGTTACGTAATGGTTTCTTGCGCGTTTATCATTATATAACATATATATTCATTCAGTTAAGTGATCTAATAGTTTGTCATTTGTGTAACGACGACTATCTCTTAAACTTATAACATCTCTGTGGGGGTGGGTTTTTGCATGTAAATCACTATACACAACATATTTACACACACATAAATAAACACACATTCCCAAGCCTTCGAAGTGTGATCAGAGTACAATTATATGACCACTGGAAATAATTTATGTGACTTCATACCTACGTATGTTACTCCTTCTATTGAAAAGTGAACACGCGATATCCACTTACTGAGGCGCGCGACTTTAAACTACAATCGACTCTGACGTCGTGCTACCATGTTGCATTACCAGATCGCACCAGTATGAACAGGTTTGATGAATCATTGTATATTTATGCCTTTAAAGACGATGAAGGGTTCATGAAGTGACCATAATATTAAAATGTATATTATAAACTATATCTTTTAAACACAAGATAACAATCAAATATCTCTGTGCTAGAACAAGGCCACAATAAAGTGAAGATAACCATGTATGCATTCACCTTACAGTGTACATAGAAATATAGAGAGTACATAAACTTCGAAAAAGAAGGGAACGTTTCAAGAAGTGAACACTGTTTACAGGCTACAATTAATAATCATGAATCCAAAAATACAGTTCTTAGGTGTGTCCAAATGTTTTTTCTTTTTGATAAATTGTCCCTGCATGACTTTTGAAAGTAGCACCATTGTCAAATTTTGTAATTTAACTTTTATATTCTTTTTATTTTCGTAAACGTAATGAGGGAACAAAAAATCATAGCATAACCTAATAATCAAACATTAGTTTTAATAAGTTTAAATTTTTCATATTCATGAAAATTATAAGCGATGTAATAAACTTTTTCAAAACAATATATTACGTATCTATTAATTTATAGGTAGAACTTGCTGCAACGAACATATGTTGTAAACAAACACAAAAACTATGTTATAAATTAAACCGACTAACAAACTGTTTTATCGTAACTGGACTAACAGGACCAAGTAAGTTGCCAGGTAGCCCATAAGTGAAAAGAAAGTAGTACGATCCAAGCTGAAAAATCCCCTAGCGGTGAAATCCACTGGCTTTACAAACACCTGCTGAGAAAATATCCGCAGCTTCTTCATGGCGGCTGGAGTGAGAGATCTTTTGAGGCTTAACTTGTGCAGCAGCGATACAGTCTTCACAATCTTCTTTCCTACATTCTGCGGTAGAAGTGTTATTAAACTAATGGTTGCAATAGCCAGAATACTCCACATTATAGAGTTTAAAAGGTTTTTAGTATTGACGTCAATGGTTTTCTGGGTACTGTCCATCAACATATCTATGATTATCTTGGCGTGCCACGTAAGATGGCTCATGTTGAATAATAATGAAACCAATATCTGGAATCCAAAAGTGGAGTCCACCATAGCCATTGCTTCCTGCAGGTAGTAGTAGGTTTCTCTCAAGGGCTTCAGCATGCTGGCGGTTATGTCGCTGGCAGTTGCATGGGTTCTGTGCTGTGAAGTTTGATGTGCAGGTTGCACAACGATCTGACTGGACACTGCAGTGTGGCTACTCTCATGAATCGAGCTCAACGGTGAGCATACAAACGTCGCCGCGCTCAGACTGACATCATTTCTGTGGACATTGTGCTTACATTCATTTTTGGTTTCTTGGTTTATGAAATCCATATACTTCCCAAGCAGCAGGAGAATGCCCAAATATAACAAAACTCCCACTCTTGTAATTGCATCAATCAATATTATTGTAATAAACCAGATAATGTCGGAACCGTCTAGGAAATAGTAATTTAAGCTGTGGATACAACTTAGGAATATTACCATACTTGAAATCTGAATCCATATAAATCCTCTGACGTGTCGATACTTGATCCGCGTCGTGGAAAGAAGAACTTTATCCACGTGACGTATTATTCTAAGGATCTCGCCGAGTCTGGAGCTTGAGCATGTGAGAAGTGTGGCGACAACCCATACAGTGCACCAGAAAACTTTGAGAAGTGAAATGGTCATACGCAAATTAGTATTGTATGTTTTTGAGATATCATAGTACAAAAAAAAATAGATATACCTGCAACATTCAGAAATATATAAGCAGAAGTCTGAACGACGCCAGTACTGCGTCTCTTGTAAATATGAAGGTCGTCGTCATGTTGAATTTTAATTGGTGCCAAGCCAAGTATCTTGAAAACTAAAAAATAATGGCCTAACAGATAAGCAAAGATTGCTTGGAGATGCAGTAATTTCCATCGTGGCTACCCTTGCTATAGTGCTGATTATGAAGCTATTCTTCCTGCAGAGAAATGTAGTACAGTTACGATGTGCTTATAAAGAAACATAAACACACTTACAATATATATATATATATATATGCTTAAAATATTATCTGGTATTATTTTTGTCAACTAGAATTACAGTCGTGAAACCTGTAGTTTTTCAGAATGCACTCGTCAAAGACGCCTTAATATGAGAAACTGGCGTAGAAGACTGAAATAATCCTCAAACTATAAGCAACGTCATTGTGCTTTTAAATAAAGTGGCATTACTTATTAAAATAGCGGCAAGCATAAAGAGCTTTTATGTTTATAAACTATCGATCTGCAGCCCATTCTCCACTTCTGATACAACATTTTTATATCATTTGAATAAAAACATTTCCATCATAGCGTATAGTTGTGTTTTATCACCATAACGATACGAGTTGATATAACATGACATTGGCTAAAATGTTTTCTTAATTACCATGCTGTAGTGAAATAATATAACGGATTTTTAATTTTCTGCCTACTCTCTGCAGAGAAATCAATTAATAAAACAGGCCCAAAAACTACCCTGATTAGTTTAGTACCACACTAGAGGTCATAAAAGGGTATAAGTATGGTGCATTTATCATCAGAGTACAGGTCGTTGACCCGCTGCACACAAATCTGAACAGGAAGTAGTCATGTACGGCCACCTCAAATAGTTGAAAAATACATATATTTTTTTTTACTTTAGAATTAAAAAAAAATGTACGAAGAAATCAACCATAAACTATAATTTCAGTGTGACTCTGTTGAGGAAACAATACCAGGTCAGTCGAAATTATTATGTGAAATGTTCGTGTACTCATGTGTCTCTCGTTTTATTCTCTAAGTTGCAATTCTGCACTTTCACGAGAAATTAAATTACACATGTTACTAGCGGCTATGTTAATATGTAATCATTATAAAATTATTAAATTTTGCAACACTAAAATTATTATGCATCCTATTGATGATGAAGTAGGAGATTATTTTAAAAAAACAGATATCCGAACATACGTTCTCACTGCTTATAAGTAATTATTACTGGGGCATTATGTAACCAACAAAATACAATGTCAATGCGTTCATTGTTAAATTTTTCATTGTTACAGAATTTAAGTCAAAGAATTAATTATACACTATTACATAAAGCATTTTTTATTAATCTTGCATATTTATTCTGTGCTTGAGTTTTTTGTACTATGATTACTTTGCACCGCATAAACTCATATTCATGAATCCAAAAGTACGATAGTATTTTAATGCACGAGTGATTTTAAATAAATGCATTCCTTGTGTGGGATTTACACTTTTCAGTGGATATATTTGTTCGTGAAATAGTTAATTTAAGGTTGTCATACAAACAACAAATAATGTTCATATATTTGTACGGTCATTGTTCAACACCTGTGCATTGTATGTGATGACCTTTTCCTCGAGTAAAGGCATAAGTAACTCAGTTCACGCGATACAGTGAAGCTGAGCGGAGCTCATCAGGTCCCACACACACACAAGGCGGTTTAATTATCCCGTAATGACTCTCTAAATACACTCATACATGTTCCGCAGTGTCAACAGCAGCGTTTGAAGGTTACATCAATTATGTAAATTAATTTATCGCACCTCCCAGGTAGTTGAATTATTTCGATCGATCAGGTACGAAATGTAACAAAACTGCTTCATCCTGGGCGATATCAGCTCACTTCCCTACACTCCACTATACTGCGGGGTCAAACACCACCCCAAACACACACACGTGGTCTTCCCACGAGAACCTTACTTACGTCCTTACAAGCAGCTGATGTTGTGCACTGGCAGACAGTTTTCGCCCCACTCTGTCATCAGGAATCCTCGCTGAGAAGCACAGATAGTATGTCAGGTAATGTTACAAGGTTGGAAGGGGCCGGTTTAGTTTTAGATTGGTTTTTAATATTTTACAAAATCAAAAATATGAATTAAAAAATTAAAATATATATAATTTTTTAAATTNATATATATAATTTTTTTAATTTAATTATAAAGTAAAAATTTTAAGGTATTCGGAAGCAAAGAAAAAAGAAAGAATTATACAAATATTTTCAAAAAGATTTTGATACAAGACATTAAGGCTGGTTTCAGTTATTAAGGCTTCGGGAGGCAGATGTAGGTACGCCTACTACACTTAGTAGCCCTAGTTTTGACCAGAGCTGGCCACTGTCCTCATACATCGGGCGCCAGTAAAGTGTACTAATTATTTGCAACGTTTCTTCATAAACGTCGTACGATGAAATACCCGGAGAATAAGTGCGAGGCCGTACCCTGACTTGCAGTTGCGAAAGAACTGATGTGACATGCTGGGTTATCCATGACTATCAAGTAGGGTTGTAGGGACTCACAGACACATTACACGCGAGTTTAATAGCTACTTGCAAATTACACTATAACATGTTGTACAGACATCGCGACACTACATACAACACGCCACTGGTGAGACTGGAGGGCGCTTCACTCCCTCGCCGATACACCTACACGTAAATTAACTGAGGAAGCAACAGTGATTAACAGCTATAAATACGGGCCTGAAGCCCAGCTTAAGCATAAACACGACAGCCTGCAGCCGGCTCAGTGATAATTAGATTTTCAAACCCCATTATAGGTATATGGCAACTTCGGTTCTTGGTTTACGGTTTACTGTTAAAATGTATAAATTTCCCAAGTCCATGATATGCAATTACACACCCAGGCGCAGCTTACCGACCTAGACAGAGACACATCAATGGCAATTTCGTGCGCAACCGACACGACACTCGTGACATTATATTTATTCCTGCCGTGGGAAAACACATTTATCACATCATCGGTAACCTTTCTAGGTGGGTTAAAAAAAAAACACACAATGTGCACAAGATTGATGTGGTGATTTTAAGTATTTTTCCGCAAGGAGAACAATAAAAACAATTCGTTCATCAAAAAGGCGACACGCCATGTCATTTCACCGCATCTGCCAATATTCAATATTTAACTCCTTTGCTGTCACATCTAAATATTACAATAAGTATTTAAACATTGAAAACTTGTTTCAGTTTCAAATCACTAATTAAACCGTTATCATTTTTTTTTTTGCTATGATAAGTATTAAATATGCTAAAATTTAAAACATATACCATTTTCCGGCTAGCACTTGTGCTGCGAAACTTAGAGAGAAAGAGAGAGAGAGAGAGACATAAGTTCCTGTTTGCTAATGTATATTCCACTTAGGCTGGGAACAAAACGTGATTTCTTGTGGAAGAGTTTCGCGCAGGGAAAATTTCCGCCACAAAGTGCGCATTGTTAGAAAAAGTAACTTTTAATTAAAATTTTAAGCTATGTTAATAATATTTTTAAAAAATATTTTTTTAGTTACGATGTTATTTAATACTTGATTTATGATGATTACAAATGTTTTTTTTTTAAATATAGAAAATAGCGAAAACCTGGTTCTTTGCACTTACCTATAGGCCAAAATCTCCGGTTGCATAACTTTTATCATTCATCTTCCCAACCTGAGTGTAAAATAAATTTAAAAATACCACCAAGTTAGTAGTGCCTCAACACCGTGTTTTGCGCAGATATTTTTACTGTTACACTAAAATATGTTTCCATCAGTGCTACCTAAAAATTCCAATATATCCGCAAAAAACGTTTAATTAACAAATACCACACAAATAACTTGTTATGGTAACATTTTAACTACGAAATATTTCTTACAATTCGCATACAACAGATCACTGATCTCTCTGTTTTTAATTCATACTGCATACGAAATAAATATAACAAGTTATAGAAGATACCAAGACAAAGATACGTGTTAAAAATAACATAAAACTTTAAAGTTAACTTCAGTGTTAAATATTTGTGGAATACGAGTTATTTAAAGAGGTGAACATGGCACTCTTAGGGTGATATTCCAAAGTTTTGTTTCAAAAAGTGTGAAGTAAACTAGAATTAAGTACAAGCAGGGTTGAACGTTTAATTAAATATGTAATTTGGTTCCTTAAAGCAGAGAGCTAGAAATTTTTTTTCTATTATGTTATATGCAGCAATTTTTATCGCGATTGAAATTCTTGCAGACTTTTAATCATCAAAAAAATTTTACGTAGCGCGCATGAAACCATTCACTCACGATATCTAGAATGGTGAATACAACGAAATCAATATTTTTGTTTGTGTGTATTACAAAACATAAAAAACGTGCGAACTAACCAACTAATTAATTAGTACTTTCACACGCTTTATTGATGTGTTTTGTCGAAAAGGACCATTTGATAAATAATTTGAGTAACGTAAAATCCGCATTTTTAACCTGGCTCAATTACCTGTTTACAATATAACATTNCATTTGATAAATAATTTGAGTAACGTAAAATCCGCATTTTTAACCTGGCTCAATTACCTGTTTACAATATAACATTCTGTAAATATGTACGACGTTATTGGCATTTGTTTTCAACATGAATTCTGACTCATTTGTATCAAGATATCAATGCACACACAGTAAATTTGTAATCTTTTTGATTACAATCTTCCTACACATATGTTTGTGATCCTAATCTTGGGCGAGCGTAAAGCACTTCTTTTTTTCATGTATATTTCAGTCTCATTCCTCTGTTGAGTGAACGCGTGTTTTTTAATTACTTTCTAGAATTTTTGAAAACTTCTAATTGTAGTTACATGTAAATTAAGCGAATCTGATACTTCAAACAGATGCATCATTACTTTGTGTCAAAATTAATAAATGGTAGTGGTTAAATGTATTGAAAATTTACTAACACCTTTACCTGCTAACGTTCCTGTAGAAACACTTCGTTAAAAACATGAAGTCTATTCTGCTGTTACAAACGGTGATTGTGCTGCTAACGTAATTTTTGTCATTATAGTTGTGCTGTGTATTCCGTTATTATACATGCTATTTGCCTTCAAGAATTTACTGATTAATAATAATTATAATTTTTTGTAATAATTCGGTTTAAGAACTAGGAAATGAGTTTCGTGTGGAAGTGCTGATATGTTTTTTGACTTCTCATGTTAGTGCACTGATAGTTAAATATTTTTGAAAACCCTGCTTTTAAGATAGAACTACAATCGTACCATCGTAGTCACACTGTGCATAACTCTCAAGAGGGGATAGTGTGAACTAGTAACACAAAGTATATGAATGACTTCACAATGAGGCAGCAGTCAATATATCTTACTAATATTATAAATGTGAAAGTCTGTGTGCAATTGTGTGTGTGTGTATGTTTGTTTGTTACCACTCAGCACGATATTGGCTGATCCTATTTTGCAGAAATTTGGAACGTAGTTATTTTAGGTCCTGGAATAGGACATTGGATAATTTTAATTATGGAAAAATGTACGGTTCCTGTGGAATAACTACAAAACGTAATTCTGCAACGTNAGGACATTGGATAATTTTAATTATGGAAAAATGTACGGTTCCTGTGGAATAACTACAAAACGTAATTCTGCAACGTTTGGGAACGTGACCGAAATGACTTTTTTCCCAGTTGTCAGAGTTTATCTGGCTGCCCAAGGACCTTTGAAATAGCTTAACGACTGCTATGAATCCATAACAACCGAGACCAGACATTAAACGCGCCCTCCGAAGCCCGGAATCGCTCGGATGTTATGCCACTAAACGGTCACCCAATCAGATCTGTGTCGCTGGGAACGTTGTTTAACTTTGTTGATCAATTATGAGCCCTCTGCCAAGAGTAAAAATAGGAGTAACTAGGTACCCTATTTCTAAAGCTACAACATGATGTAACTAAAGTTTTGATTTTCATATATCGAAGCTGGAAAGCGGAAATGTGGTAACTACGCGATAGTTACATAGATCCACTCCAAAAACATAACCCTAATTCTTGGCTATCGGGTAAAAAATATTTCCTTCCTTTTGGGTAGTTGTAATCAGTTAAAAACCGAGGCCAAAATAGTATATATTTATTATTGTGTTTGCACATGAATCAGTTGTTCTTTCCCAATTGCACACGGGCGAAGCCGGGCCAGTTGGCTGGTATAACATAAAACCTTTAGTCTTTTCAGTGTACACACGTCTCTGAAGTATCAACTAATATAATATACATTTTCTGAAAACAAAACTACCTTCCTTTCAGAACGGTGCCTCACTAAATGTTTTTATAATTGACTATGTGTGTGTTAAGGGCGTTCAGAAGGAGGAGATCTGTGTACAGTAATTTTGCTGTAGGTGTTTGGTTGGACTCAGGTGGAAGGGGGTGATTTCAACTACTCCTCCCAACCAAAAGTTACACCTGGTGTTCTGAAGAATGTTTAATATATTACATCTTCAAAAAACCTGTAATTTTACCTACGTTGCTTGCACTCTTATTTGGCTCTTGTTAATGATATGACTGCTTTGCACTGGGTTAGGAAAACTAAGAGGAATTTGTAGGTAGAAGTGTCATCTTCAAGAGAGACTGTTTTGCAAAGAAAACTTTTGCCAAATATCCTCTTACTGTNTGTCATCTTCAAGAGAGACTGTTTTGCAAAGAAAACTTTTGCCAAATATCCTCTTACTGTGCGACACACGATAGAATGAGAAATGTTAGTCAATATGTTATTTTCACAATATTTTTTGACGACCAAGGAATTTCTGGGAGGCACTTATTGAACACAAATAACAGTCAAAATACATTCTGCAGTGTTTTTTTAGTTGCGCAGGGCGACACTATCAGCGATATTTCTCTCTCTCTCTCCCTCTCCATTTTCAAGTCGTTTCAATATAATCTGTACACCTCGAGCATGTTGCCAGTATGTTGCAGAATGTGCATACTGACTTGTATTCTGTCCCTATCCATGTTTAAAATGATCTTCATGAGATCTTAAAGACACACAGTAACGTACCAGATGCAGAGTTCACTATTTTTTTTTACTGATATTGAAGAAATGTGTGAAGAGCCTGATATTGCTGTTAAAAATCCAACTCTAGCTGCACGACATTCATACCGCAGTACGCTGTGATACAGCAAATGCTCACGAATACTTATGAATGACTCTATTAATTCCGAACATGGACTGCCTCATCACATCTTTCAAGAACAGATTTCCAAAGAAGCAATCAAATTCCCATCAAAGGGAATACTTCGCAACCTGATTCAATAAAAAAGTAGTTAAGGCATTATTCATAAGTGTTTAATTATTAGAAAAACTCTGTGATATTTATCACATGTAAGCAGAAATCAGGGCATGATACAATGTATGGATATGAAGTACTAGTAAGGGAAATATTCTGAACTCCCCCTATGCTCCCCAACCATATACTTTTCCGACAGTAGAAGAAGCAATTACCTACTTCTTGTCCATACCAAGAAATTGAATTATTTGTTCAAACATGAATTTTGTTATAAAAATGAATTTTGAAATAAATTTTGAATCAAAGCCTTGTTTCCCTTAGTGACGTTTAAATTGCATAAATTTAAATGTGAATATTTTTTTAGTATTGGGGCAATTATTTATAAAATTAAGAGAAGTTATTAGCACTGCATATTTTAAAAACACGGAAAGATTAATGATTAATCCACTGGCCACGTTATTATTTTCCATCAGATATTATATTATGCATACAATTCCGTGTCCACTTCTAAGGCAATACGAGTTACGTTAAATATTCAGCACAAAAAAAAATTTTTACAGTATGTGCGAAAAACGAAACGAAATAAGTGCCTCATAATAAAAAGTTTGTTGATACCGGCATAACATTCGTAATTTTTGCCGTAAAACTTTATTACAGTCAATAGCATAAAGACCATCTACCCCCTGCGGTTGAATTAAAAGATGAGGTTCCTTGGTTTGTAAATATATTTTAGTTACACTATCAATTTCATGACGTTGAATATCTCTCTAAAAATAGAAACCAGTACCAAATAGGTTTCCTAATATTTATTACAGTTTACTAAATTTACTGATTGAAATTATGGGTCGTGGTGAAGTTATAACTTCGTGGGTATGTGTTAAGAGTTTATATTTTAAATTTTGTAAGCCAGTTTTAATGCACATTACGCTATTATTACGTGAAATCTACTTGGAANTAAGAGTTTATATTTTAAATTTTGTAAGCCAGTTTTAATGCACATTACGCTATTATTACGTGAAATCTACTTGGAAATACAATTAATGTTCATTTGGAATTACATTTTCGTTTATAAACCTTTAATTGGTAGCTCAGAGCAATAATTACAGTGGTTGCTTGACGAACCGTGATTTATTTTATATTTTGGGCAGCGTCCCATTCCCATTCCCTTCCCCGTTGATTTGTGAATCACAAAACATATTTATTTGTTTAAAATTTTTACACAAATGAGTTGTAAGTAATTAATTGTGTACAAATTTTCAAATTTGTCACCTCCAGCATAAGTAAATAGAAAAGGTGGAACCTCGTTTTTCGTCATGTCTACAGACTATAAAATTAATATGTACCACACACCGATTAACCATTCTTTCAGCTGATTGGCCGGTATATAACAACCTCATAACTGTCATTCAGTGACTAGTATTTCACAGACCGATATCGCTGATTTTCATTTGGATCATAAGCAATGAATGGAAATATATAAAATTGCCACGTGTCTAGCTAATACCGCATTCATTTTAAGAAACAGCAATAAAATATATTAGCGTAGCTGCACTAAGATAACCATATAAGTTGCCAAGGATCCCATTAGAGCGAAAAATGTGCTGCGATCCAAGCTAAAATAAAAACCTGCACTGAAAACAATTGGCATTTGAAACACCTGCTGGGAAAATATCTCCATCTNCGATCCAAGCTAAAATAAAAACCTGCACTGAAAACAATTGGCATTTGAAACACCTGCTGGGAAAATATCTCCATCTGCTGTATGGCAGCTGGGCTCAGGCATCTCTTGAGACTTAACTTCTGCAGCAGTAGAATTGTCTTCTTTCTCTTGTCAGATACATACTGCGCCACGAAAGTTGTCAGTNTTAACTTCTGCAGCAGTAGAATTGTCTTCTTTCTCTTGTCAGATACATACTGCGCCACGAAAGTTGTCAGTGCGATAGTTGAGAAAGCACGGACACTCCACACTACAGAGAATAGTATACGTGTATAGCTAATGNGAAATGTGTCAGTGCGATAGTTGAGAAAGCACGGACACTCCACACTACAGAGAATAGTATACGTGTATAGCTAATGTGTGTTTTTTTCTGTCTAGTGTCCACCAACATGTCGATAATTAACTTTGCTTGCCATGAAAGAAGTGTCATGCTCGATAATATAGTAACGAAAATCTGAAAGCCAAAGTTGGTATCCACCATAATCATTGTTTCCCGAACGTAATGAAAGGTTTTCCTCAAGCGTATCAAAAGGCTGGCAGGTCCGTCGTTAGTTATTGCATGAGGTGTTCGAGGTACATTCCGGCTTGCAGGATGGACCCTGACTCGCCTAGACATCGCAGTGAAAATACTGTCGGCAATCGAGCTCCTCTGAGTAAGACTAACAGATGAAATCATGCATGCATCGTCATTTCTAGAGATACCTTGTTCGCAGAGATCTTCAATTTCTCTATTTATATAATCCACTGTCGCGCCAAGCAGCAGAATTATGTCCAAATATAATACACTTCCGCCTGTAATAATCACATTTATAATTATGTACACAAAAGACCAGTAATTAGAAACATTGATTTGCAAGTATAAGTGTGTGGAGTATACGCAAGCAAGGAACATTGCAGTCAAACAGAGCTGAATCCAGATAAATGCGCTTACATGTCGATACTCGATCCAGGATGTGGGAAGGAGCACTTCATCCATGTGGCGTATTCTTCTGAAGATCTCACCGAGTCGAGAGCTTGTGCATGTTATTAGTGTGATGAAGGCGCTACCAGTGCCCAAACTAGTGGCAAGCCAGAAAGTGATCATGCGCATGACATAACTGTTATCCTCTTTCTGAGGTTCCGTGTAGTAATTACAAAGAGAACTTACTACAATGACAAGAATTATGTAAGCAACGGTCTGTATTATGCCACCCACTTGTGTTCTGTAAATGTGANCAATGACAAGAATTATGTAAGCAACGGTCTGTATTATGCCACCCACTTGTGTTCTGTAAATGTGAATGTGGTCGCTGTGCAGTTTTCTAATAGGCGTCAGGCCCAATGTCTTCAGAACTGCAAACAACGGCTTCACAGCCGAGTAAATGCAGCTCGGGTGATTCAGTATCTTCATTGTGACCTCCCTGTTATTTCGTTAGTGGCGGAAAATAAAATGTCAATCTCTGAAAACAACAGTATTTTGAGTCCATGCGTCAGAAACATACGAATGTTCGTTTGCTTTATAAAACCGGATTACAAAAAATCTCACAGCTTTCGATGATTCTACTAGCGACCGACTTGTAAAGAAACTGAAGTGAAACTGTGCACGGCGCTCCTCAATTATTGGTTTTTCAAAGTGCTTTAAGACGGTTATAATTGTGTGAGGATGGGGCAATCATGTTAATGTGTCTGGCTAGACAGTAAATATCGATCCTCTTAGTCGTCATTCTTCTCCCCTGTCAACGTAATCATCCTATTTCTTTTCATATTTNGTGCATGTTATTAGTGTGATGAAGGCGCTACCAGTGCCCAAACTAGTGGCAAGCCAGAAAGTGATCATGCGCATGATATAACTGTTATCCTCTTTCTGAGGTTCCGTGTAGTAATTACAAAGGNATCATGCGCATGACATAACTGTTATCCTCTTTCTGAGGTTCCGTGTAGTAATTACAAAGAGAACTTACTACAATGACCAGAATTATGTAAGCAACGGTCTGTATTATGCCACCCACTTGTGTTCTGTAAATGTGAATGTGGTCGCTTTGCAGTTTTCTAATAGGTGTCAGGCCCAATGTCTTCAGAACTGCAAACAACGGCTTCACAGCCGAGTAAATGCAGCTCGGGTGATTCAGTATCTTCATTGTGACCTCCCTGTTATTTCGTTAGTGGCGGAAAAGAAAATTTCAATCTCTGAAAACAAAAGTATTTAGAGTCCATACGTCAGAAACATACGAATGTTCGTTTGCTTTATAAAACCGGATTACAAAAAATCTCACAGCTTTCGATGATTCTACTAGCGACCGACTTGTAAAGAAACTGGAGTGAAACTGTGCACGGCGCTCCTCAATTATTGGTTTTTCAAAGTGCTTTAACGCGGTTATAATTGTGTGAGGATGTGGCAATCATGTTAATGTGTCTGGCTGGACAGTAAATATCGATCCTCTTAGTCGTCATTCTTCTCCCCTGTCAACGTAATCATCCTATTTCTTTTCATATTTTAAATTTTGTAATAGGAGTAGAGTCATTACTTTCACAAATTGAAATTAGAGTTTAAATATATGACGACCATATACATTACTTACTACCATACCATTTTCTAAATAGATAATATTTTCATATGGTAGGAATCACAAAATTGAGTTTATTTGTAGTATTCATGTTATGAATATACCTATGAACGTTTGTGCAAAATTAAACGAACTGTAGTTGTTTGTACAAAGTACACCTACAAATGTACACTATAAAAACGCTTTCTTTGCTGAAACACATAATTTGTTACCGCAAAGAAAAATTGATTAAATATGGATTTGTGCAAAGTAGGCTTACCACAAACATAATTTTTGTTTTATATTTGTAGTAATGCCTATGATAACCTTGAATTGTCGTTACATTTGTTAATCAGAAGTCTTTGTGTTAATCCCAATTGCACTCTAAAGAAAATCTGTGCTCTGAAAAACAACCACGACTAGTAAATAAGAAAGAAGTTACAAATATTTCAAAATAATATTCACTAAAGAGCATGCTACTAGCCTTACGCCCTTTGCCACACGATCAATACGCCTGACTGCGTGTTTAGATGACTCATGATGCAAACGTTATGTCAGGCAGTAACAGGCCAGGATATAATGACACCTCTTGGTAAGGATAGAGGTTAGTGAGTTGGAAAATTATTGCACTTCAGAATTTCACTAAAAGTATTTAGGACTTTACATATGCTCAGTTTCAGTTTTGTAACTGCAGTATACATTGGTAAATGATTTCTACGCCGGGACAACAGTGAACCATTATTTAGGAGGGGAAAAACTGTTACGTACTGAAAACTATAACGCTCGGCAGAAAACCTTTAACATCGCTAAACAGTTACCTCTGAGGCGAAGTAATTTTTATTTACTGCGAACAAAAGCAGCTCTAAGAATGTTTATTTCTTATCTATAAAGAAAGGTAATATTGCTATATCGCAAAAAACGTATAAAGAAAACACTCATTAACAGCAAACATATGTTTATCTAACCTTTCATTGGAATTGAAGCTCTATTCTATTACTACAAACAAAACAGCGTCAAAGAAATGTGTTTCTTTGCGGCACAAAAAACTTTGAGTGATTTTTTTAGAGTGAAAAATGATGCATGTGCAAACTTACATTTACGTGTTTTTTTTTTCCACAGCGATACGAAGATTTTCATACGTTGTCAATCAGCTGTTAGCGTGACGTCACCGAAGGAGCTCNTTTTTTTTTCCACAGCGATACGAAGATTTTCATACGTTGTCAATCAGCTGTTAGCGTGACGTCACCGAAGGAGCTCCAAGCACAAGGCTACCACAGACCACCGCTTGGCCGCGCCACTAGTGCAACAGCTGCTGCCCGAGCCGGACGGCCCTCGCTGCATGCTGTCCCCCGTCCAACGCGCAGCTACCAGGTAGGAAGCATACACTAAAAAGATGAGGCAGACCTATTATTCGTCTTCTGCACATGTACCCAGAATACACCTTAACCAAAAGCAACACACCTGCCGAAAGTCACTCGGTCAACAGCGACGAACGCGTTTGTGAGCAGCTTAATATTTTAAGGACAAGCACTTTTATATGAATGGAATGCTTTTACCATTTCGAATTTAATCCAACAGCGATACGCATTGTATAGGGAAATTACACAAACAGCCCAATGTAACTGTTCACTAAACAGTGTTCTAACCTCATGTACTATTCTGGTCGTATACGATAGTCGAGCTGGCAGAAAAGCATTCCGATGTTAGGACACGGAGATTAGTCCTGCGCTGCCAGCGATATCGCTCTACCCCATATTAACTCTACGGTAGGAATGTGTCTTGTCTCTTGTCTCAGGTCAGAAACAAGCCGGAATATTACGTGACTTGCAGTAAATTTTCTAGACGTGCTGACTGTAGTATATATATATATATATTTTTTTTTTGGATAATTATGTGATTGTCGTCACTATATCCGTAAAAACGAGAGTTGAAGCTTCACACTTTCAACACGACGTTAAGGAAAGGAACAATTAATTTTATTATATCGTTCTTAACTTTGCTGCGAACGTGCCAATCACACTGAGAGAACAGCCAACGAAATATTTGTTTGTCTAGGGCCAAAAATATNTAACTTTGCTGCGAACGTGCCAATCACACTGAGAGAACAGCCAACGAAATATTTGTTTGTCTAGGGCCAAAAATATGTTTTGTTGCCCGAATATTTTAGTTTTTCTTGAGAAGACAAAACTTGAAAGGCAACAAAATTAATTTTGTTCAGCTAACAAAATACACGTTTGAATAAACAAAAACTTTGTGTTGGGCCAAAAGAAATTTGATTGTCAACAAAATATTTTGTTGCCAGCCTTATTTGTTTTTTTCTTCTTTATTTGTTGGTTTGTCTTGACTGCATTATTAGTTTGCCCATTCATTTAATTGCCTTCGTTCGAAAATACACCTCGACAGTTTTTCTGCAATTTTTTCGTTACGATTAGGAAGTAAGAGTGTTTGTTAATATATCTATTGATGCTTAATAATGGTATAAACATCATAATAAAACAAGTTCAACAGGACACAAAAGAGGAAAGTTGTAAAACTTGAAATATTTGTTTGTGCACGTTGTCCAGTATTTGAAATGTATGTATTAAAAACATTTCCAATACATCAGTAGTCAGTTTAGTTGAGATTGCCAAGGCCTAGCGTTCGCGCGCAGGTGATCTTGGTTTGTATTCCGATCGAGGTTCTGATAATTTTTTACATTCACCGAAATTGTTGAATGCACGTAGAGCCTAACAAATATTTGGTTACATGAACCAAATATTTGGTTTGGATAATTAAATAAGAAAAACAAAATAATTCGTATTCAAATAACAAAATATTTCGTTGCCCCTAAATAAACAATTAAACTTTTGTGGCAAACAAACTTTTTTTTTTTTTTTTAATAAAAAAACTTTATCTCAGTACAGCGTGTCCGTTAAATAACATTGTCCATTTGGGGCAGGGAACGTTGTCAAGTGGTTGATTGTAATCGTGCTCGTTTGATAACAAACAATTTGTAAGCGTAAATGGAGAGGTTTATCTTAGGCGCTCCGTCTGGTTGGAAGTATTTTGCGCGTCCGACACCGAAAATCGCGGGATGGCTAAGGGCGACCCAGGTACACTTATCATATACCTCATCGCCTCTACGCGCAAGGCGTTGAACTGGCGTGCATACTTACGTCGGTAAATCGCCTCCTGAGATTATCAGCGGTGAATCTGATCATTTGATGGTTTCATAATAAAGAGAAAAGTGTGCTGCACGTACCTCGATGAATTTATATGCCTTTCAAGGAGTTCTTGTATCTAAAAAAAAATTAATTGTGAAAATGTACCATTCAACCATATTAATTGCCAAAAACATCCACATTAGGAACGGAAAGAGAAAACGGAAACTTGTCAGATGTGGAAATATTTTTTAATGCTGTCGCTATGTGGACATATTTTACGTACATGAAACAGTAAATTAATAAGTTTCGTCTTGTAGCTCTGCGCACAGTTCGGTGACTTAGCCAGACGGAGCCCTTGAAGGGGATTGATATCTTGCATTTTGGAGTTGGTAGTTTTATCGATATGCCTTCCGTTTCAGATGATGTATCGAAATGTTTTCTTTAACACAGCACATATTATAATTGTTGTCCAAAATTTCTGAATTTTTGCAGCTTCACTGCCCTTAATACTTCCTAACAGTTATACGGAGAAAAAAGTTTCGTTGAATGAAACGAAGTTTATTTACCGCAACCAAATAAATTGTTTAAATACGGGCAACGAAATATTTTGTTGTTGAAACCAAATTATATTGTTGTTCATATTTCGTTGCCCCAAGCAAATATTTAGTTGGTGCAACTAAAGTTTTGTTTGGCTATGCGTAAATTAAACAGTTTCGGTTAATATAAAAAATTACGCTCGATCGAGATTCGAACCTAAATCGTTCGCGCCCACCAGCTGCACCGTATCAACCTTAAAAAACCGTGATTTATAAAGTAATACGGATATTTTGAAACACATACCATTCGACTACTGGGAAAGACGTGCAAAAAAATTAAAGTTTTACAGCTTTACTTTCTGTTTTTATATTGAATTCGTACTGCTAGGAAGTTTATACAATTATAAAGCATCAATAAACGCACTAAAATACATTGCTACTATCTTAATTGTCTCAAAAATAATAATTCAATCATCGTGCTGCATTTCGAAGGAAGGCAATCAAATGAGTGGCCAAACAATAATACACAGTTGATTCAACAAAATATTTTGTTGACAGNTTTCGAAGGAAGGCAATCAAATGAGTGGCCAAACAATAATACACAGTTGATTCAACAAAATATTTTGTTGACAGTCTGATTTCTTTTGGCTCAACACAGAGGTTTTGTTCATTCAAGAGAGTATACGTTAGATGAAAAAAAAATTTCTTTCTAAGTTTTGTTTATTCAACATGAAATTTGGTTGGGACAACTAAATATATTTTTTGCCCCATAGAAACAAATATTTGGTTGGATGTACTCTCAGTGCAGCAGCCGAGAGGAAAAAAGTCACTACTTTATGAAACGACTACAGAGGATAAACTATACCATACAGATATCTGAAAGTGTGCCAATCTATAGGGACACCTTAATTTCGCGAAATAATTTCCGCACATGCTAGATGTCAATATGCTACAGGCGTATCAGTAGTTTTGAGTAGTGTATATATAAGTCTGCGTTGACAATGCATTTTAAATGGGAGTGTGTGGCTGCGGCTGAGAGCCACCTTCTGAGGATCGACTGGGACGAACTCGGTAGTCTTAGGCTTGACTCCGATGATCTCAGAAGCTTTCGACTAGGGGATTGTCGACCATACCCGAAGGTGCTCAGCAGTTACGCCCACTAGCCCTTCAAGCATACATACCTGTTTCTGTTGGCCATATTACTTTTATAGACATAGGGTATGTCAAATCGAAAACTTGTATTTATTATAATATTAAAAAAGAGAGTATAGTAAAACCATGCAAAAATCTCTCAGCTACATTTCTGGTCACCTCTCTTGAAGTCTAATCACTACACGATGTCGGAATCTGCAAATTATTCTCTGTCTCGACCGAAATGTAGGCATAATAATGCTACTAAGATTTTCATTTAATGTATGAACATGTGATCAATCTACGCTCATTATACGAAGAGTAGCAACAACCTGCCTAAGTAATGTTTTAAAAATGGCATGGATCAGCATCTAACAACACTTTTATAGACATACTTGGCATTAGTTGAAAAACCAATAGTGCTAGTTCCTTGAAACTTTGAAAGCACCAGGGTGATATATCCCATGCTATTCTTGAACAGCAACACAAGCCAGTCCTTCGATAAATCTAAATAATTCGATCATTCCTAATCCTTCGATCAATCTTTCGCAATCTTGCCATCAATCTTTTGCACTCCCCACCAATCAGCTCCACATGCACCACAGTCAGCTCCGCATGCACCACAATCAGCTCCGCATTTCCGCAATCTTAGACAATCTCCACCAATCTATCAATCTTTTCAGCAATATTTTACAATATTTCCATCAATATTTCAATCTTCCCATCAATATTTCGTCCAATATTTCAATCAATCATCAATCCATATTCAATCGATGGGTTTGTCACCTGTCCCTCATCCATACATATTAAAAAAAAATCCCCAACTATCTCAAAAATATGTACATGATGACAGACTTCATGTTTTGTATGCAGCCCACTATTCGTGCATTTTTGTACTTAAAGTATTCATTAATATTCTGTATGCGGATGAAAGGATAATAATAATAATTTCTTATTATTTTGTAATTACAGTCTCAGAAGAAAGCAGTTCATCACATCATGAGTTGTAACCCCTCCCCTTCATTTGTCTAATGATTGAAGATATCTCGTTAAAGTGCGAGTAATCTCCACCTTAAAAGGCAACGCAATGTCTGAGTCAATCAACAAGTTCATTCGGGTCTTTGGGAAATAGGTAGACAGTAATCTCAGCGTGTTCTGCCTTCTTCATGTCGCTTGTTGCGGCAATTGTGGTAGAGAGGTGTGCTAGTGCATCGAGAAATTCACCATCGTCTTCAGTCACTGTCGTCGTAGTCATCATCAGTGGTGACTTCATGATCGTCTTCACCTCCTGTTTTATCTTCAATACTAAGTTTACTTTTCCTTATAGAAGTAGCATGATCATCATCGGTATTTCTAAATCCAATAGAAACATTATTTTTGTAATAGTTTCGGGTCTCGAACACAAGTCCTTCACAACGCCTAACCGATTAATATGGCTTAAATGTATATATTGAGAACGTATAAGAACGTTAACATACAGAAACTCACGTAAAAAGTTAGTTAAAAATGATCCAATGCAAAGGTCAGTATTTAAACTGTGGACCCTATATCATCCTATATCATCTTTATTCTTCGTCCAAAATTTGTCTAACAGCCTACATTATATGTTTTATACACCATACATTTATACCGAATTCATTCCAGCGATTTTTAATAAAGTGTCCATTTGGTGTTTCTTTCATGGAAAGCAAATATATTACTTATCTTCGTTTTGTCACAGGGTTCAGGGACAGGATTCAGGATTGGTCCGCCATCTTGGTTGACGTCACAGGCGTGGCCGGCTGCCGCACGAGGGGGGGTCTTTGAGTGTCTTTGGCGATCATGTTGTGACGTCATGGCAGCCATATTTGTTACCCTTGTCTCAAAACCAACATAAATTTGTCTCAGTTTATGAGAAAAATTTATATTTTTGCCTCACTTATTTTGTGCGAGTAAAAATTACAGATACATACTTTTTGCATTAAAATTTAATCTTTAAACAGCAATTTGATAATGTGTGTATACAATAAATAACTATGTATTTCTCTTCAAATATCACAATATGATTGAACAGAAAACGTACCTCGAACTAAAATTCCTTGAAATATATTTAATATGAACAAATTGGAAAACATAATAGCTTCAGTGCAATTTTCACTTAAATTAAAATAATGGTTTTGTTGAAAATAATAAGCTGGATTTACAATAAACACAATCAATTGGACACACTAGTAAAATTACTATCAGTGAACACTCAAACATATCTTCATCTTTCATCCATGAAGTGGGTGGGGTAAAGATTTAGTTATCATCTTCCTCGTCTTCCTTATTCCCATGAAGTCAGTGTGAGTAAAAGTCAAAGCAGTCACGGCTCATTGCTGTTGGTTTCATAGAGAACAGAGACATTGAATCCTTGTATTTGACATCTGTAATGAGGTCGCCTTGTGGGTAACAAGGTAGCAATATAATTTTCGAAAGGCCGCAGCCTACTCCCACAAAGGGTTCAGCTCCAAATAATTCCTTGCACTCATATTCATAATAGTTAGGAATTTTATTTTCAGAAGTTCTGCTGATTTCGATTCAAGAAAGAGATCCCTTACGAACTCATAACGTGGGATTTGATACTGCCAATTAATGCAGGATACAAGGACAGACTCTTCCCCTTTCTCCGTCAATTAGCTGCAGCTACATTCTCTGTATACCTGCTTTGCATATTAATGTCGACATCACCCTTTTGTAATTCCTAAAGTTTTCAAGAAAATAGACTTGCGCACATTTTTTTTTCTTTCTCCGTTGATCGGCAGAAAGAAGATCATTAAATAAGATATTCTGAACTTGTGCTGTGTCGTTTTTGTTACTTGTTTCACTGTATTCACGTGTATGAAGTATCGCTGGCATGAATAGTCCCCCACAGAGTTGTACACGTGAAAAATATTGGCTCTTTGGTGTTCAGGGGGTATGAAGCATTTCAGCCTGCAGGTTTCTCTGCAAGGCGCATTCACCTCTACAGCTGGTACCCCCGTGCCTGTTGTTGGGACACGTTATTTTCCTTCTAGTCTTCTTTTATTTCGAATATTCCTCTTCGGTTTGTCTGGCTGCCTCCTTCTTCGAGGTTTATCTGCTCTCCTTAAGGCACTCCTGCATTCCAGTCAACCTATCACTAGCATTTAATGTTTCAGAATCTAAGGAACTACTTTCTTCTGGAAGATACTCAGATTCGTTCACAGAAATAACACTCTCACTGGAACTGAAATGTAGAACCAAAGAATTGCCATTTTTCGGTCCATACTTCCCGTTTATCTTGGTCGTGTTCAACACGAGATCCCGAAGCATCTAAACAAAAAGAAAGCGAAGTATGTAATTTATAAAGGTTCCTGTTTCTGTGAATAGACTTTGAATCGATGGGAGCCTAATTTCTCAAAACACGAAAACGTAATTGTAATCGTGATAATTGTAAACCTCGAATCAGAGGCACAGTGCTGTAGTCTGTTTACAAAATGTAAGTACTACAGCTATCAATCGGACACTGTCTAAAACTCAAACGGTTTGCTATAGGAATGTGATTAGCATTTTTCACCTTTATAACTTTCCTTGCTTAAGCTTTTATAATTCACTGCAAGACGTTTTTTTCATTAAAGTAAATATACGTTGGCTAAAAAAACCAAATAGCCTTTTCCTGCTGGTACTACGAGTAAAGTAATTCAAACATAACCTCATACAAAACAATTGCTATATGTCCATGTCGTTTTAAGAACTATTTCATTATGTTTGCAATGCTGAATAAACTCACGAAAACGGTATAAATATTGAATGTTGACTTAAAGTCTTAGAACAAAAAAAGTAAGATCGATTATGATTTAGTCTCTCGTGAATTGTAATGAAATTACACACATCGCACTGACATACTACGGTATGTAACTATGCGCAAGGTCACAGCTGTTCACAGTATTGAAATGTATTTTAATTCGTATGCAATGTTTACAGTTGAAAACGGGTATCATAATCAGTCGGGATTGCATACGGTAATTATGTTAATTGTTTTGAAAACAGCATGGAAACAAAGCAATGTTAAATAAAATATTTATTTACAAATGGAAACATTGTTACAAACGGAAACATTTTTCTGTCTCGGATAGCAGTTTTTGTGCTAGTTGCAGTAGTTTCCCTCCTCTGGACGTCAATATTCCTTAACTACATACCACAGATAGTAGAAATATTACACGTATGCAACCCACACTAGTGTGTAATGAAGCATGTTAAACTGTGGAATCAGGCTATTTAACCCTAACACCAGAGTGCAGCACTGCACATTCATAACAAGAAGTGAATGTCTTTAGTTACTTACCTCTAGCACCTAAATGTTTATCTGCATGTTCTGCAAAACGTAGCTATCAACAATTACCTATTTATAGCGTTAAGAAATGTCCCTTTTTCCAGTATACCTATTTTTCACACTGGCCAATATATGTAACAATGGTAGCTGGATTGTTACGCAATTTTTGCATTAACCTGTGTAGTTCATTGGCTTCAATTGTATACAGGTAACAAAAAAAAACAGGTTTTTGGAGTTACCTAGTTCTTGCAGTGACGTGATGATATACAGAGTGAGTATAAAAGAACACCCCAACTTTCAAGGTCTATAATGTCAAAACCAAACAACCTACAACCTTTATTGACCAACCAAATGAACCGTGGAACCATTAATTTTGTTTACCATACATTCATAAATGTTCAATGCTACCACCATGAGCGGCCCGAACGATATTTACGCGATAATCAAACTCGTTCCACACTTTTGTCATAATTTCCGGTGTTACGGTTTGGATGGCGTTCGTAACTCTCGGTTTGAGGTGGTGAGGGGGTAGCGAGCTCGCATTCGACACGTCAATATGAAGGGGATGGTTTAATGTTTCCTTTATGGTGCCCCACCCCATTGGCACCTAGCTGTTTGCGGATATCTTAACGAGACGTTGCTGCAACTCTGGATTAGTTGAGGAGCAGTTGGTGACCAGGCTCTTCGTCACTAGCCCCCAAGAAGCTCGGATCATACCCCGTGCGATATTTTTTTATGGGGGTACATAAAGTATCAAGTGCTTCGTCCACTATTGCTAGCTAACATTGACTACCTCTAAACGAGAATTACGGACGCCATCCAAACCGTAACACCGGATATGCTGATAAGAGTGTGGAACGAGTTTGATTTTCACGTAGATATCGTTCGGGCCGCTCGTGGTGGTCACATTGAACATTTATGAAGATATGGTAAACAATCTTCACAGTTCCATTGTTTATTTCATTGGTAAACCAAGGGTGTAGGTTGTTTTATTTTGATATTATAGACCTTCAAAGTTGGGGTGTTCTTTTATACTCATTCTGTATATATATTTATCCTGTATATATATTTATCTTGGCCTTAAGCGTTAACTTCCGAGTGCGGTGGAATGTACACACTGTGTTTATCATTTACATACCAATACCTATTTACAAAGGCGCTTAATGGATAAAATATGGCTGAAAGGAAAAAGTAACTAGGCCCTCAAAAGTGCTCACTTTCCCGTGAACAGCCTATACATACACTTATTAATTCTGTACCAAACAACACAGGATGTCTTAAAATTCAGTACTACGTGTCCTCTTTCACTAGCCCCTGGACCCTTTCTGCGTAATGACCCCTTGTTCCCTTCCTGACAAATTTTTGGATTGTGAATTTAACTCTATGCGATTTTCATTTGGCTTTGTGACAGCACCAAGTGTTTTTCGCGGCCTCGCGATGGTGTGTACGCCAACAAACGAAATGCTTCAAACAATCGCGCATCAAAAAACAACCAAGTTTTAAGAAGGGCGCGTGTCGTATCTACTTGGCTGAAGGGGACAGTATGGCGTGCACTTGTGCCATTGCAGTCAATTTGGACGTTTCCCGGCAGAAGGCATCACCTCTCAGAAACTGAGAGGACTACATGACTTCTTTCTTAAGCCATTCTCATTGGGGTCCTGCAGACATAATGTTTTTAGTCCTATCTGCTTCCCCGGGAATACTCATTATCATAATCTTTTCTTTGAAGGAAATCCATTTGATAGCCTACTTGCAGTTTCTTCGCACTTTTTTTAATCAAACATTTAAAAAATCACCCCATGTATGGCATATTTAGTTGTTTTATAAATATGTCATTTATCACAAGAGTTTTATAAATATGTTAATATAGAAGAACCTTGTTTTTTGTTAAATTTAATTTTCATTTATATCCTGTTTAATCTGTATAAATAAAAATCAATTGCCACATGTATGACGGAGCATCACTTGAGAACGGCACGACCGATTTGGCTGATTTCTTTTTTATTGTGTTCGTAATTGTCAGGACAAGGTTTGTATGAAAGAAATTTTTTGTAAAAACGACAGGAAAAGTCTGAAATTTGGATGGTATTTTTATATGAAATATTTATGTTATAGAATTTCATTACGTGAAATGAGGCACAGTTTGAAAGTTCTGCTCACATGTTTTTAGAACAAAAAAAAATTGTGACATTTTGTGAACTGATTTCACTATATTTTCTTTGTTTAACGAAAAAGAATATTGTGTTATCGGTGGTGTGTTGAAAAGATTTTTTTGGTTTCTTTGGAAAAATGCCACTAATAAGGCATCAAAATATCGGCCAGTGTACGCGCAACGCAAGAGAAATACATGATCGTCGAGTCAATGAGACTGATGAAGAGCGTAGACAGCGTTTGGAGGCAAATAGAATAAGAATTTCTCAAGCGCGATCAATTATGACTCCGGAACAACGGAGACAGTCGAGTTCGACTAGCCCAGTTGTAGATAACGTAAACAATAATTTGGAACGTCGACAAAACAGACGGCCAAACGTAACAATTCGATATGAACTTTTGCCATTCAGATACGACCCAACAATCGATTACGCCACGGATGTATCCGTCGACTTCGGAACCATGAGCACTGTTTGTCAACATTGCAATGCTTTGAGGTTTCGACATGAACCGCCAGGATTATGTTGTGCGAGTGGAAAGGTCGAATTACCACAATTGATACCGCAACCAGAGCCACTAGCATCATTGCTTTCTGGCCAAGAACCTCAATCGAAGCATTTTTTTTGCAGAATATACAAAAATACAACAGTATCTTCAAAATGACATCATTTGGAGCGAATATAACTGAGGAACGAGGTTTCAGCCCAACTTTTAAGGTAAATTCATTTTCGACTACAACACACATCATATAGGCCTACACAAAAAAAAAATCAACAATTCATAACGTTTCAATAAAGAATTTGTTTTCATTTTACAGATTCAAGGACAAATTCACCATCGTGCAGGAGTATTGCTGTCGCCAGTGAATGATGATCACAAGTTTCCTCAGGTTTATTTCCTTGGAAATTCTAATGATGAAATCAATCAGCGTTATGCCACCAGTCGTGCGGTAAAGCGAGAGATTATTGCACAACTGCAACAACTCTTACATGAACAAAATGAATTAGTTAAATTTTTCAAACTGCACTAGAAATGATGCCTTCGGATGATCACAAAATAGCGATCAAAGCAGACAAAAGACGAGCAGGCGAACATGAAAGACGCTTCAATGCGCCGACGTTGAATGAAGTTGCCATTGTGGTGGTTGGCGAGCATTTGGAGTCTCGTGATATTGTGATTCGACGGCGTGATGGTAATAACCTTTAGCGTGTCAACGAAACTCATCGTTCGTATGATGCATTAGAATACCCGGTGATATTTTGCCGAGGAGAGGATCTATATCATTTTTTGATCAATATGATTAATCCATTAACAGGTCAAGAAACAAATAAAAAGGTCAGCTCGATGAATTTTTATGCCTACCGTTTGATGATTCGTCGAAACGAGGACAATCACATATTAAAATGCCGCAGACGGTTTCATCAGTTCGTCGTTAATATGTATGTCAAAATCGAGACGGAACGTCTGACATATATACGTTTAAATCAGAAAAAATTGCGTTCGGAAGAATACATGCATCTGCATGATGCCATGAATGTAGATGGAAACGCAAACAATGTCGGCCGAATTACCATTTGCCAGCGACGTATGTTGGAAGTCCGAGGCACATTCAAGAAAACGCGCAAGATGCGATGACCTACGTGCGCCAATACGGTCGACCAGACTTATTCATCACTTTTACATGCAACCCAAAATGGATCGAAATCACACAGCTGTTACTACCCGGTCAATCATCCAGCGATCGTCATGACATTATAGCACAAACATTCAAGCAGAAACTTAATGCGCTCAAGGACTTCATTGTGAATTATCATGTCTTCGGAGACGTGCGATGTGGGATGTACTCTGTGGAGTGGCAGAAAAGAGGACTGCCTCATGCGCATATTCTCCTGTGGATGGTCGAGAAAATAAGACCGGATGAAATTGTCGCAATCATTTGCGCATAAATTCCTGATCCGGAAACATATCCAGAGTTGTATGAAGTTGTGACGACGAATATGATTCATGGACCATGTGGCAATCACAGCCGGGAATCACCGTGTATGATCGAAAACAAATGCTCCAAACGTTATCCGCGTGCTTTGTTGGCTGACACAATCACAGTTAATGACGGTAACCCCCTGTATCGTCGTCGCTCTGCAGAGGATAACGGCAGAACGATAACATTGAAAGTCAAGAATAAAGACGTTGTAGTCATCAACAGATGGATTGTTCCGTATTCGCCGCTTCTTTCCAAAACATTCAAAGCGCATTGCAGTGTTGAGTACTGCAATTCTATCAAGTCCAATAAATATGTTTGCAAGTACGTCACGAAAGGAAGCGACATGGCTGTATTTGGTATCGCAGCTCCTGATGCCAACGATGAAGTTTCGCAATATAAAATAGGAAGATATATGAGCAGCAATGAGGCGATTTGGAGAATATTTTCATTCGCCATACACGAACGTCATCCCACTGAGGTCCATTTAGCTGTGCACCGGGAGAATGGACAACGAGTTTATTTCTAGGTAGAAAACGCAGCGCAGAGAGCTGAACGACCACCAGCGACAACGCTGACAGGTTTCTTCGTGACATGTGCAAGTGATCCATTTGCGAGAACACTGCTTTACTCAGAGATGACGAGATATTTTACATGGAACGCATCATCAAAAAAATTCCAACGTCGGAAACAGGGAAAGCCTGTTCCTGGATATGTGAACGTATATTCAACCGATGCATTGGGGCGCATTTATACAGTTCATCCGAGGAATGACGAATGTTTTTACCTGCGTTTGTTATTGGTTAATGTTCGTGGACCGATTTCATTTGAACTTCTACGAACTGTCAACGGTGAGTTGTGCGCCACATATCGAGAAGCGTGCCAGCGTTTACATTTGCTCGAAGATTTATTTCGTCTAGTGTGCATCAAATTAGATCACTTTTTGCCATCATAATTTCAACGTGTTTTCCATCTAGCCCACTTAATTTATGGAATAAATACAAAGACAGTATGGCTGAAGACATTTTGCATCGACTGCGTACAACAACAGTGGATCCTGAACTTGACTGTAACGCGGAGATCCACAACGAGGCGTTGATTTCTATAGACGATTTGTGCCTGATGATGTCCGGCAAGATTTTGCACGGATTAGGAATGCCAGCGCCGAATCGCCCCATGCACTTTGCAATCAATAGATAATTTGAACGAGAACGGCAATACTATCGAGATGCTTTGAGTCAATCAGTACGAACAAAGGTCCCACTTTTGAATCAGCAGCAGAAAACCGTGTATGATACATTGATGATAGCAATCAACGACGACTACGAGGCATATATTTCCTCAATGCACCCGGCGGAACTGGCAAAACGTTCCTAATTTCGTTGATTTTAGATAAGATTCGCGCACAAGGTTAAATAGCGCTGGCCGTAGCATCATCAGGGATCGCTCCCACATTGTTAGAAGGAGGACGAACAGCCCATTAAGCGTTCAAACTGCCACTGAATTGGCAAACGATAGATGAACCGACGTGCAACATTGCCAGAAATTCAGCAATGGCGAAAGTACTACAGAATAGCAAAATTATAATTTGGGATGAATGTACGATGGCGCACAAACGAGTATTACAGGCACTCGATCGAACGACGAAAAATTTACGCAATAATCAGGACCTCTTTGTAGGTACGATGATCTGCTGGCCGGCGATTTTCGGCAAACGCTGCCAGTCATTCCAAGATCATCAACTGCTGATGAAATAAACGCTTGCTTGAAGTCATCGAATTTGTGGAGATACGTGAAAACTCTCAAGTTAACTACGAATATGCGAGTCGCGCTACAAAATGACGAATCGGCGGAAGTGTTTTCCACACAATTATTAGATATTGGCAACGGAAAAATTCCGATTGACGCTTCCACTGGCGTCATTTTGTTTCCACCTAATTTTTGTCAGTTCAGAACGTCGAAAGAAGAATTGATCACGAAATTGTTCCCGAATATTGGTGCAAATTACAAAAACCATGTTTGGTTGAGCGAGCGAGCTATTTTGGCAGCAAAAAATAAGGACGTAGACGATTTGAACATAAAAATTCAAACTCAAATCGCAGGCCAACTGCATTCATTTGAGTCGATTGTTTCAATTACCGATCCAGATGAAGTCGTCAATTATCCAATTGAATTTCTAAATTCATTGGATTTGCCAGGAATGCCGACGCAAAATTTGCAGCTCAAGGTCGGTTCGGTGATAATCTTGTTACGCAATCTGAACCAACCGAAACTATGTAATGGAACAAGACTCGCTGTTAAGAAGTTGATGAACAACGTGATTGAAGAAACGATAATCATATGAAATTTCAAAGGCGAGGATGTTCTGATTCCAAGAATACCACTGATTCCAACCGATTTACCGTTTCAATTTAAGCGTGTCCAGTTTCCTGTTCGTCTTGCATTCGCAATGACGATTAATAAATCGCAAGGCCAATCGTTGGAAGTGTGTGGAATAAACCTTGAATTGCCATGTTTTTCCCATGGGCAGTTGTACGTGGCGTGCTCGAGAGTAGGTAAACCATCGGCGCTATTCGTTTTCTCTCCGAACGGAAAGACAAAAAATATCGTTCATCACCAAGTGTTGCGATGAACGCATTACTTAATTTTTGTAAATGTTTGTAATATTAAAGTATGGGTGCTATGCAACCTAGTCTCAACATTAAATCCTAATTAAAATAATATATATTGCTTTTTTTGTATAAATTGTCAGGGCAACGACTGTCGGGTCAGCTAGTTTATAATAAATGTGAATAAAGACAGCAAAAAATAGGTAGGTATGTTGGTAATACCTAGTGAAGCACAGTTATTGTGCAAAATATTATTACACTGAGTGACGTAATTTTCTAGAATTAGTTACGTTTTGTCTGCAAGAGGCGGAGGAATATCCTGGAACTAGAACTTTGGCAGGGCTTCAAAAAAGTTGGCAGTAACTTTGAATAGACTAGATCTAATCATTCCATACAAACACGGGATATTCCATTCTTAGGTTGGGATCGCATTTCAACCCTTAATCATGCGGTGTCGTGAATATTGCCACCCCCATGATCTACATCACTCTTCGGTTTCCAACGTCTTATTTGCCAAATCTGGAGTCTTTACTTGTTGTGTTGTGTATTTTGATAGCGTTTAAGTGACGTCATGTCCTCGATGCCATCTTTCTAGGGCACACAGCCAGATAAGGTCTCTCAGCTGGTGAATTTGGACAAGGCCACAGTTTCACGTCTTGTGTTCTAGTCATAATTTTTCCATTGTAAACTAGCCTTTAACGACTGAGCCATCGTGGGTCCTCAACTTTGCCCGGATGGCAGGCGATAATTCCTCGCGGGGAGAGAGTATTAATCACCGACGAGAAGGGAGAAACGACGGGAGGTGAAAGCAGTTACGGAAAGGGGGAGTGTTTTTCCGTTCTCTCGCGGCCCGCGCAATCTTTTTAATTGAGCCGAAGGCGCTTGGGGTGATTAATGCAGCGTGTCGCGTTGCAGAGCCAACACGGGGAGTTGGGTAAGGCCGCTTTAGGCTGGAGCAGTGGAGGAGGGGTAGACAACACCCAATCAACCCAGGAGGCCTGTCACCAGCTGACCGGGATGATGGATGTCTCTGGACCACGGACAGCAGGAGGAAAGGGAAGGAGGGTTATTTATTACCCCCTTCTCTCTCTCTCTCTCTCTCTCTCTCTCTCTCTCTCTCTCTAGAGGAAGGCCGACAGGATCAAAAAGCTCCACGCTCAGCTACAGACTTGACATACCTTCCTAGCAAGGCTCCCGCCAATCTGGAGTTGTTTACCATGTCGACGGATCGATAAGGGCGAAAACAGCACGCACGTAGAGCAAGCCCGTCGTCCCTACGCGCAAAGTCCCGAGTTGGCGCGCGACTACATGTTCCTTAAGAGCGCATGGGTATGACCACCTGTTCTGTTTTTCTTTTTATCAAAATGATTTACATCCAAGCTAGAATTCAAAATCGATCCCAACTTGTATTTGGCCATTTGCTGCGTGTCTGCGCGAGAAGACAGTATGTTGTTACTTGATTGGGCTAGTCAGGATTGTGTTACCCCGACACGGAACGCCAGTGATTGGCAGGCAGACACACCTAAGACGCGCGAGAGTTAAAAATCACCCAATCACGAATGCGGACCAGAACTTAATTATTTTGGTGTACAACTTCTCGTAAAACCTTTCGGTGAAAAATAGGTGTTCCTACGCATGGAACGTAAACCATCACCAAACGCATTACCTCTTTTAACACCCGACGAATTCATGTTGAGAAATCGTCGCTTTTAAAGGGCTAAATGCGGAACGTTTAATACGTGCCTTCATTGGATGTTCCACGCATCTATGTAATGCCAATCACTCACACATTACCTATCAGGTGTATCGACAAATATTTGTTAAAGGTATTCATCTCATGCAGAAAACTTCTACTTGTGCTGAACGGTGGACATAGAATGGCTTGGCACCTTCCTGTGGATGTCGCGATCAACGACAGCAACACGGCAGTGGCCATTGGTATCTCTCTCCTCCAATTCTTCTATGGCATCCGTCATAATGTTCCCCAACTTTATACACTTCAAGTTACGCTTCTGTAAAACGGGCGTGCAGTCCCTCCGTAATAATCGTTTTTTCTCAAACATTTCAGCTGCGAGAACGGGTGACAAAGCAT